>CAWUDS030004948.1:0-67536 GCA_963859935.3 Lathyrus sativus | reverse complement strand
GTCCATGACATAATTTTTTATAAAATAGGTAATAATTAAAATATATGATCTAGCTAGAATTTATTTATATTTATCATTTTCACATTGAATTATAGTTTATTAGATGTAAAATATATTCAATATGTTTCTTCTCCAACACCAAATTGCTTGTTTCTTCGTCAGTAAGCCACAGAGTTAAAAGACTATAAATGAATTACAAATAAATTATATCAAAAATGGGTAATCACTAAAATTAAATATTTAAGCTCAATTTTATTTGTGTTCACCATAATCACATTGTATTATGGTATAATAGATGTAAAAAAATTATGTATTTTACTTCTTCTCCATCACCAAAATTTTGGTTTCATAACCTCTAAGAAACTAAGTTAAGAGACTACAAATGAATGGCCCATAATTTATATATATGCATAACAATTAAAATTAAATAATAAAGCTCAATATTTTTTATATTCATCGAATTCAAATTGACTTATGGTATATTACATCTAAAAATATTCAATATTTTTCTTCACCTTCCCAAAGTTTTAGGTTTTTCATCACTATGCAAAAAACATAATAGACTATATTAGATTTAAAAAATTAACTTATATTTTATTTTTCTACTCCACATAATTTTAGGTTTTTCTCCACCAAAAAAAAAAGTTAAAAGGCTATAATCCATGACATATATTATTTATTCAATAGGTAATAATTATGATATATTATCAAGGTAGAATTTATTTATATTTACCATTTTCATATTGAATTATGATTTATTAGATGTAAATATATTCAATATGATTCTTCTCCATACCCAAATTTCTTGTTTCTTCGTCAGTAAGCCACAGAGTTGAAAGAATATAAATTAATGACAAATAAATTATATCAAAATAGATAATCACTAAAATTAAATATTTAAGCTCAATGTTATTTGTGTTCACCCATAATCACATTGTATTATGGTATAATAGATGTAAAAAAATTCCTTATTTTTGTTCTTCTCCATCACCAAAATTTTGATTTCTTAACCTCTATGAAACTAAGTTAAGAGACTACAAATGAATGACTCATAATTATATACATATGCATAACAACTAAAATTAAATAATAAAGATCAATATTTTTATATTCATTGACTTCAAATTGACTTGTGGTATATTACATCTAAAAATGTTCAATATGTTTCTTCACCGTCCCAAAGTTTTAGGTTTTTCATCACTATGCAAAAAACATAATAGACTATAGTAGATGTAAGAAATTAAATTATATTTTATTTTTCTACTCCACATAATTTTAGGTTTTTCCCAACCAAAAAACAAAGGTAAAAAGGCTATAATCCATGACATAATTTTTTATAAAATAGGTAATAATTAAAATATATGATCAAGCTAGAATTTATTTATATTTACCATTTTCACATTGAATTATGGTTTATTACATGTAAATATATTCAATATGATTCTTCTCCATCACCAAATTTCTTGTTTCTTCGTCAGTAAGCCACAGAGTTAAAAGACTATAAATGAATGACAAATATATCATATCAAAAATGGATAATCACTAAAATTAAATATTTAAGCTCAATTTTATTTGTGTTCACCATAATCACATTGTATTATGGTATAATAGATGTAAAAAAATTATGTATTTTACTTCTTCTCCATCACCAAAATTTTGTTTTCATAACCTCTAAGTAACTAAGTTAAGATACTACAAATGAATGGCCCATAATTTATACATATGCATAACAATTAAAATTAAATAATAAAGCTCAATATTTTTTATATTCATCGAATTCTAATTGACTTATGCTATATTACATCTAAAATTATTCAATATGTTTCTTCACCATCCCAAAGTTTTAGGTTTTTTATCGCTATGCAAAAAAACATAATAGGACTATAGTAGATGTAAAAAATTAAATTATATTTTATTTTTCTACTCCACATAATTTTAGGTTTTTCCCCAACAAAAAACAAAGGTAAAAGGCTATAATCCATGACATAATTTTTTATAAAATAGGTAATAATTAAAATATATGATCAAGCTAGAATTTATTTATATTTACCATTTTCACATTGCATTATGGTTTATTAGATGTAAATATATTCAATATGATTCTCCTCCATCACCAAATTTCTTGTTTCTTCGTCAGTAAGCCACAGAGTTAAAAGACTATAAATGAATGACAAATATATTATATCAAAGACGGGTAATCACTAAAATTAAATATTTAAGCTCAATTTTAATTGTGTTCACCATAATCACATTGTATTATGGTATAATAGATGTAAAAAAATTCTATATTTTACTTCTTCTCCATCACCAAAATTTTGGTTTCTTAACCTCTAAGAAACTAAGTTTAGAGACTACAAATGAATGACCCATAATTTATACATATGCATAACAATTAAAATTAAATAATAAAGATCAATATTTTTTATATTCATCGACTTCAAATTGACTTATGTTATATTACATCTAAAAATATTCAATATGTTTCTTCACCATCCCAAAGTTTTAGGTTTTTCATCACTATGCAAAAAACATAATAGACTATAGTAGATTTAAAAAATTAACTTATATTTTATCTTTCTACTCCACATAATTTTAGGTTTTTCTCCACCAAAAAACAAAGTTAAAAGGCTATAATCGATGACATATATTATTTATTCAATAGGTAATAATTAAAATATATGATCAAGGTAGAATTTATTTACATTTACCATTTTCATATTGAATTATGATTTATTAGATGTAAATATATTCAATATGATTCTTCTCCGTACCCAAATTTCTTGTTTCTTCGTCAATAAGCCACAGAGTTGAAGGAATATAAATTAATGAAAAATAAATTATATCAAAAATAGATAATCACTAAAATTAAATATTTAAGCTCAATGTTATTTGTGTTCACCATAATCACATTGTATTATGGTATAATAGATGTAAAAAAATTCCTTATTTTTGTTTTTTCTCCATCACCCAAATTTTGATTTCTTAACCTCTATGAAACTAAGTTAAGAGACTACAAATGAATGACTCATAATTTATACATATGCATAACAATTAAAATTAAATAATAAAGATCAATATTTTTATATTCATCGACTTCAAATTGACTTGTGGTATATTACATCTAAAAATGTTCAATATGTTTCTTCACCGTCCAAAGTTTTAGGTTTTTCATCACTGTGCAAAAAACATAATAGACTATAGTAGATGTAAGAAATTAAATTATACTTTATTTTTCTACTCCACATAAATTTAGGTTTTTCCCAACCAAAAAACAAAGGTAAAAAGGCTATAATCCATGACATAATTTTTTATAAAATAGGTAATAATTAAATTATATGATCAAGCTAGAATTTATTTATATTTACCATTTTCACATTGAATTATGGTTTATTACATGTAAATATATTCAATATGATTCTTCTCCATCACCAAATTTCTTGTTTCTTCGTCAGTAAGCCACAGAGTTAAAAGGACTATAAATGAATGACAAATATATCATATCAAAAATGGATAATCACTAAAATTAAATATTTAAGCTCAATTTTATTTGTGTTCACCATAATCACATTGTATTAGGGTATAATAGATGTAAAAAGAATTCTATATTTTACTTCTTCTCCATCACCAAAATTTTGGTTTCTTAACCTCTAAGAAACTAAGTTAAGAGACTACAAATGAATGACCCATAATTTATACATATTCATAACAATTAAAATTAAATAATAAAGATCAATATTTTTTATATTCATCGACTTCAAATTGACTTATGGTATATTACATCTAAAAATATTCAATATGTTTCTTCACCATCCCAAAGTTTTAGGTTTTTCATCACTATGCAAAAAACATAATAGACTATAGTAGATTTAAAAAATTAACTTATATTTTATTTTTCTACTCCACATAATTTTAGGTTTTTCTCCACCAAAAAACAAAGTTAAAAGGCTATAATCCATGACATATATTATTTATTCAATAGGTAATAATTAAAATATATGATCAAGGAAGAATTTATTTACATTTACCATTTCCATATTGAATTATGATTTATTAGATGTAAATATATTCAATATGATTCTTCTCCATACCCAAATTTCTTGTTTCTTCGTCAGTAAGCCACAGAGTTGAAAGAATATAAATTAATGACAAATAAATTATATCAAAAATAGATAATCACTAAAATTAAATATTTAAGCTCAATGTTATTTGTGTTCACCATAATCACATTGTATTATGGTATAATAGATGTAAAAAAATTCCTTATTTTTGTTCTTCTCCATCACCCAAATTTTGATTTCTTAACCTCTATGAAACTAAGTTAAGAGACTACAAATGAATGACTCATAATTTATACATTTGCATAACAATTAAAATTAAATAATAAAGATCAATATTTTTATATTCATCGACTTCAAATTGACTTGTGGTATATTACATCTAAAAATGTTCCATATGTTTCTTCACCGTCCCAAAGTTTTAGGTTTTTCATCACTGTGCAAAAACCATAACAGACTATAGTAGATGTAAGAAATTAAATTATATTTTATTTTTCTACTCCACATAATTTTAGGTTTTTCCCAACCGAAAAACAAAGGTAAAAAGGCTATAATCCATGACATAATTTTTTATAAAATAGGTAATAATTAAAATATATGATCAAGCTAGAATTTATTTATATTTACCATTTTCACATTGAATTATGGTTTATTACATGTAAATATATTCAATATGATTCTTCTCCTTCACCAAATTTCTTGTTTCTTCGTCAGTAAGCCACAAAGTTAAAAGACTATAAATGAATGACAAATATATCATATCAAAAATGGATAATCACTAAAATTAAATATTTAAGCTCAATTTTATTTGTGTTCACCATAATCACATTGTATTATGGTATAATAGATGTAAAAAAAATTATGTATTGTACTTCTTCTCCATCACCAAAATTTTGGTTTCATAACCTCTAAGAAACTAAGTTAAGAGACTACAAATGAATGGCCCATAACTTTTACATATGCATAACAATTAAAACTAAATAATAAAGCTCAATATTATTTATATTCATCGACTTCAAATTGACTTATGGTATATTACTTCTATAAATATTCAATATGCTTCTTCACCATCCCAAAGTTTTAGGTTTTTCATCACTATGCAAAAAAACATAATAGACTACAGTAGATGTAAAAAGTTAAATTATATTTTATTTTTATACTCCACATAATTTTAGGTTTTTCCCTACCAAAAAACAAAGGTAAAAGGCTATAGTCCATGACATAATTTTTTATAAAATAGGTAATAATTAAAATATATGATCTAGCTAGAATTTATTTATATTTATCATTTTCACATTGAATTATAGTTTATTAGATGTAAATATATTCAATATGTTTCTTCTCCAACACTAAATTGCTTGTTTCTTCGTCAGTAAGCCACAGAGTTAAAAGACTATAAATGAATTACAAATAAATTATATCAAAAATGGGTAATCACTAAAATTAAATATTTAAGCTCAATTTTATTTGTGTTTACCATAATCACATTGTATTATGGTATAATAGATGTCAAAAAATTCTATATTTTACTTCTTCTCCATCACCAAAATTTTGGTTTCTTAACCTCTAAGAAACTAAGTTAAGAGACTACAAATGAATGACCCATAATTTATACATATGCATAACAATTAAAATTAAATAATAAAGCTCAATATTTTTTATATTCATCGAATTCAAATTGACTTATGGTATATTACATCTAAAAGTATTCAATATGTTTCTTCACCATCCCAAAGTTTTAGGTTTTTTATCACTGTGCAAAAAACATAATAGACTATAGTAGATGTAAAAAATTAAATTATATTTTATTTTTCTACTCCACATAATTTTAGGTTTTTCCCCACCAAAAAACAAAGGTAAAAGGCTATAATCCATGACATAATTTTTTATAAAATAGGTAATAATTAAAATATATGATCAAGCTAGAATTTATTTATATTTACCATTTTCACATTGAATTATGGTTTATTACATGTAAATATATTCCATATGATTCTTCTCCATCACCAAATTTCTTGTTTCTTCGTCAGTAAGCCACAGAGTTAAAAGACTATAAATGAATGACAAATATATCATATCAAAAATGGATAATCACTAAAATTAAATATTTAAGCTCAATTTTATTTGTGTTCTCCATAATCACATTTTATTATGGTATAATAGATGTAAAAAAAATATGTATTTTACTTCTTCTCCATCACCAAAGTTTTGGTTTCATAACCTCTAACAAACTAAGTTAAGAGACTACAAATGAATGGCCCATAATTTATACATATGCATAACAATTAAAAATAAATAATAAAGCTCAATATTTTTTATATTCATCGAATTCAAATTGACTTATGGTAATAATACATCTAAAAATATTCAATATGTTTCTTCACCGTCCCAAAGTTTTAGGTTTTTCATCACTATGCAAAAAAACATAATAGACTACAGTAGATGTAAAAAGTTAAATTATATTTTATTTTTCTACTCCACATAATTTTAGGTTTTTCCCTACCAAAAAACAAAGGTAAAAGGCTATAATCCATGACATATATTATTTATTCAATAGGTAATAATTAAAATATATGATCAAGTTACAATTTATTTATATTTACCATTTTCACATTGAATTATGGTTTATTAGATGTAAATATATTCAATATGATTCTTCTCCATACCCAAATTTCTTGTTTCTTCGTCAGTAAGCCACACAGTTGAAAGAATATAAATTAATGACAAATAAATTATATCAAAAATAGATAATCACTAAAATTAAATATTTAAGCTCAATGTTATTTGTGTTCACCATAATCACATTGTATTATGGTATAATAGATGTAAAAAAATTCCTTATTTTTGTTCTTCTCCATCACCAAAATTTTGGTTTCTTAACCTCTATGAAACTAAGTTAAGAGACTACAAATGAATGACCCATAATTTATACATATGCATAACAATTAAAATTAAATAATAAAGATCAATATTTTTTATATTCATCAACTTCAAATTGACTTATGGTATATTACATCTAAAAATATTCAATATGTTTCTTCACCGTCCCAAAGTTTTAGGTTTTTCATCACTGTGCAAAAAAACATAATAGACTATAGTAGATGTAAGAAATTAAATTATATTTTATTTTTCTACTCCACATAATTTTAGGTTTTTCCCCACCAAAAAACAAAGGTAAAAGGCTATAATCCATGGCTTAATTTTTTATAAAATAGGTAATAATTAAAATATATGATCAAGCTAGAATTTATTTATATTTACCATTTTCACATTGAATTATGGTTTATTACATGTAAATATATTCAATATGATTCTTCTCCATCACCAAATTTCTTGTTTCTTCGTCAGTAAGCCACAGAGTTAAAAGACTATAAATGAATGACAAATATATCATATCAAAAATGGATAATCACTAAAATTAAATATTTAAGCTCAATTTTATTTGTGTTCACCATAATCACATTGTATTATGGTATAATAGATGTAAAAAAAATTATGTATTGTACTTCTTCTCCATCACCAAAATTTTGGTTTCATAACCTCTAAGAAACTAAGTTAAGAGACTACAAATGAATGGCCCATAACTTTTACATATGCATAACAATTAAAACTAAATAATAAAGCTCAATATTATTTATATTCATCGACTTCAAATTGACTTATGGTATATTACTTCTATAAATATTCAATATGCTTCTTCACCATCCCAAAGTTTTAGGTTTTTTATCGCTATGCAAAAAAAACATAATAGACTACAGTAGATGTAAAAAATTAAATTATATTTTATTTTTCTACTCCGCATAATTTTAGGTTTTTCCCTACCAAAAAACAAAGGTAAAAGGCTATAATCCATGACATAATTTTTTATAAAATAGGTAATAATTAAAATATATGATCTAGCTAGAATTTATTTATATTTATCATTTTCACATTGAATTATAGTTCATTACATGTAAATATATTCAATATGATTCTTCTCCAACACCAAATTGCTTGTTTCTTCGTCAGTAAGCCACAGAGTTAAAAGGCTATAAATGAATTACAAATAAATTATATCAAAAATGGGTAATCACTAAAATTAAATATTTAAGCTCAATTTTATTTTTGTTTACCATAATCACATTGTATTATGGTATAATAGATGTCAAAAAATTCTATATTTTACTTCTTCTCCATCACCAAAATTTTGGTTTCTTAACCTCTAAGAAACTAAGTTAAGAGACTACAAATGAATGGCCCATAATTTATACATATGCATAACAATTAAAATTAAATAATAAAGCTCAATATTTTTTATATTCATCGAATTCAAATTGACTTATGGTATATTACATCTAAAAATATTCAATATGTTTCTTCACCATCCCAAAGTTTTAGGTTTTTTATCACTGTGCAAAAAACATAATAGACTATAGTAGATGTAAAAAGTTAAATTATATTTTATTTTTCTACTCCACATAATTTTAGGTTTTTCCCCACCAAAAAACAAAGGTAAAAGGCTATAATCCATGACATAATTTTTTATAAAATAGGTAATAATTAAAATATATGATCAAGCTAGAATTTATTTATATTTACCATTTTCACATTGAATTATGGTTTATTACATGTAAATATATTCCATATGATTCTTCTCCATCACCAAATTTCTTGTTTCTTCGTCAGTAAGCCACAGAGTTAAAAGACTATAAATGAATGACAAATATATCATATCAAAAATGGATAATCACTAAAATTAAATATTTAAGCTCAATTTTATTTGTGTTCTCCATAATCACATTTTATTATGGTATAATAGATGTAAAAAAAATATGTATTTTACTTCTTCTCCATCACCAAAGTTTTGGTTTCATAACCTCTAACAAACTAAGTTAAGAGACTACAAATGAATGGCCCATAATTTATACATATGCATAACAATTAAAATTAAATAATAAAGCTCAATATTTTTTATATTCATCGAATTCAAATTGACTTATGGTAATAATACATCTAAAAATATTCAATATGTTTCTTCACCGTCCCAAAGTTTTAGGTTTTTCATCACTATGCAAAAAAACATAATAGACTACAGTAGATGTAAAAAGTTAAATTATATTTTATTTTTCTACTCCACATAATTTTAGGTTTTTCCCTACCAAAAAACAAAGGTAAAAGGCTATAATCCATGACATATATTATTTATTCAATAGGTAATAATTAAAATATATGATCAAGTTACAATTTATTTATATTTACCATTTTCACATTGAATTATGGTTTATTAGATGTAAATATATTCAATATGATTCTTCTCCATACCCAAATTTCTTGTTTCTTCGTCAGTAAGCCACACAGTTGAAAGAATATAAATTAATGACAAATAAATTATATCAAAAATAGATAATCACTAAAATTAAATATTTAAGCTCAATGTTATTTGTGTTCACCATAATCACATTGTATTATGGTATAATAGATGTAAAAAAATTCCTTATTTTTGTTCTTCTCCATCACCAAAATTTTGGTTTCTTAACCTCTATGAAACTAAGTTAAGAGACTACAAATGAATGACCCATAATTTATACATATGCATAACAATTAAAATTAAATAATAAAGATCAATATTTTTTATATTCATCAACTTCAAATTGACTTATGGTATATTACATCTAAAAATATTCAATATGTTTCTTCACCGTCCCAAAGTTTTAGGTTTTTCATCACTGTGCAAAAAAACATAATAGACTATAGTAGATGTAAGAAATTAAAATATATTTTATTTTTCTACTCCACATAATTTTAGGTTTTTCTCCACCAAAAAACAAAGTTAAAAGGCTATAGTCCATGACATATATTATTTATTCAATAGGTAATAATTAAAATATATGATCAAGTTACAATTTATTTATATTTACCATTTTCACATTGAATTATGGTTTATTAGATGTAAATATATTCAATATGATTCTTCTCCATACCCAAATTTCTTGTTTCTTCGTCAGTAAGCCACAGAGTTGAAAGAATATAAATTAATGACAAATAAATTATATCAAAAATTGATAATCACTAAAATTAAATATTTAAGCTCAATGTTATTTATGTTCACCATAATCACATTGTATTATGGTATAATAGATGTAAAAAAATTCCTGATTTTTCTTCTTCTCCATCACCAAAATTTTGGTTTCTTAACCTCTAAGAAACTAAGTTACGAGACAACAAATGAATGACCCATAATTTATACATTTGCATAACAATTAAAATTAAATAATAAAGATCAATATTTTTTATATTCATCGACTTCAAATTGACTTATGGTATATTACATCTAAAAATATTCAATATGTTTCTTCACCGTCCCAAAGTTTTAGGTTTTTCATCACTGTGCAAAAAACATAATAGACTATAATAGATGTAAGAAATTAAATTATATTTTATTTTTCTACTCCACATAATTTTAGGTTTTTCCCCACCAAAAAACAAAGGTAAAAGGCTATAATCCATGACTTAATTTTTTATAAAATAGGTAATAATTAAAATATATGATCAAGCTAGAATTTATTTATATTTACCATTTTCACATTGAATTATGGTTTATTACATGTAAATATATTCAATATGATTCTTCTCCATCAACAAATTTCTTGTTTCTTCGTCAGTAAGCCACAGAGTTAAAAGACTATAAATGAATGACAAATATATCATATCAAAAATGGATAATCACTAAAATTAAATATTTAAGCTCAATTTTATTTGTGTTCACCATAATCACATTGTATTATGGTATAATAGATGTAAAAAAAATTATGTATTGTACTTCTTCTCCATCACCAAAATTTTGGTTTCATAACCTCTAAGAAACTAAGTTAAAAGACTACAAATGAATGGCCCATAACTTTTACATATGCATAACAATTAAAACTAAATAATAAAGCTCAATATTATTTATATTCATCGACTTCAAATTGACTTATGGTATATTACTTCTATAAATATTCAATATGCTTCTTCACCATCCCAAAGTTTTAGGTTTTTTATCGCTATGCAAAAAAACATAATAGACTACAGTAGATGTAAAAAATTAAATTATATTTTATTTTTCTACTCCACATAATTTTAGGTTTTTCCCTACCAAAAAACAAAGGTAAAAGGCTATAATCCATGACATAATTTTTTATAAAATAGGTAATAATTAAAATATATGATCTAGCTAGAATTTATTTATATTTATCATTTTCACATTGAATTATAGTTCATTACATGTAAATATATTCAATATGATTCTTCTCCAACACCAAATTGCTTGTTTCTTCGTCAGTAAGCCACAGAGTTAAAAGGCTATAAATGAATTACAAATAAATTATATCAAAAATGGGTAATCACTAAAATTAAATATTTAAGCTCAATTTTATTTTTGTTTACCATAATCACATTGTATTATGGTATAATAGATGTCAAAAAATTCTATATTTTACTTCTTCTCCATCACCAAAATTTTGGTTTCTTAACCTCTAAGAAACTAAGTTAAGAGACTACAAATGAATGGCCCATAATTTATAGATATGCATAACAATTAAAATTAAATAATAAAGCTCAATATTTTTTATATTCATCGAATTCAAATTGACTTATGGTATATTACATCTAAAAATATTCAATATGTTTCTTCACCATCCCAAAGTTTTAGGTTTTTTATCACTGTGCAAAAAACATAATAGACTATAGTAGATGTAAAAAGTTAAATTATATTTTATTTTTCTACTCCACATAATTTTAGGTTTTTCCCCACCAAAAAACAAAGGTAAAAGGCTATAATCCATGACATAATTTTTTATAAAATAGGTAATAATTAAAATATATGATCAAGCTAGAATTTATTTATATTTACCATTTTCACATTAAATTATGGTTTATTACATGTAAATATATTCCATATGATTCTTCTCCATCACCAAATTTCTTGTTTCTTCGTCAGTAAGCCACAGAGTTAAAAGACTATAAATGAATGACAAATATATCATATCAAAAATGGATAATCACTAAAATTAAATATTTAAGCTCAATTTTATTTGTGTTCTCCATAATCACATTTTATTATGGTATAATAGATGTAAAAAAAATATGTATTTTACTTCTTCTCCATCACCAAAGTTTTGGTTTCATAACCTCTAACAAACTAAGTTAAGAGGCCACAAATGAATGGCCCATAATTTATACATATGCATAACAATTAAAATTAAATAATAAAGCTCAATATTTTTTATATTCATCGAATTCAAATTGACTTATGGTATAATACATCTAAAAATATTCAATATGTTTCTTCACCGTCCCAAAGTTTTAGGTTTTTCATCACTATGCAAAAAAACATAATAGACTACAGTAGATGTAAAAAGTTAAATTATATTTTATTTTTCTACTCCACATAATTTTAGGTTTTTCCCTACCAAAAAAAAAAGGTAAAAGGCTATAATCCATGACATATATTATTTATTCAATAGGTAATAATTAAAATATATGATCAAGTTACAATTTATTTATATTTACCATTTTCACATTGAATTATGGTTTATTAGATGTAAATATATTCAATATGATTCTTCTCCATACCCAAATTTCTTGTTTCTTCGTCAGTAAGCCACACAGTTGAAAGAATATAAATTAATGACAAATAAATTATATCAAAAATAGATAATCACTAAAATTAAATATTTAAGCTCAATGTTATTTGTGTTCACCATAATCACATTGTATTATGGTATAATAGATGTAAAAAAATTCCTTATTTTTGTTCTTCTCCATCACCAAAATTTTGGTTTCTTAACCTCTATGAAACTAAGTTAAGAGACTACAAATGAATGACCCATAATTTATACATATGCATAACAATTAAAATTAAATAATAAAGATCAATATTTTTTATATTCATCAACTTCAAATTGACTTATGGTATATTACATCTAAAAATATTCAATATGTTTCTTCACCGTCCCAAAGTTTTAGGTTTTTCATCACTGTGAAAAAAAACATAATAGACTATAGTAGATGTAAGAAATTAAATTATATTTTATTTTTCTACTCCACATAATTTTAGGTTTTTCCCCACCAAAAAACAAAGGTAAAAGGCTATAATCCATGGCTTAATTTTTTATAAAATAGGTAATAATTAAAATATATGATCAAGCTAGAATTTATTTATATTTACCATTTTCACATTGAATTATGGTTTATTACATGTAAATATATTCAATATGATTCTTCTCCATCACCAAATTTCTTGTTTCTTCGTCAGTAAGCCACAGAGTTAAAAGACTATAAATGAATGACAAATATATCATATCAAAAATGGATAATCACTAAAATTAAATATTTAAGCTCAATTTTATTTGTGTTCACCATAATCACATTGTATTATGGTATAATAGATGTAAAAAAAATTATGTATTGTACTTCTTCTCCATCACCAAAATTTTGGTTTCATAACCTCTAAGAAACTAAGTTAAGAGACTACAAATGAATGGCCCATAACTTTTACATATGCATAACAATTAAAACTAAATAATAAAGCTCAATATTATTTATATTCATCGACTTCAAATTGACTTATGGTATATTACTTCTATAAATATTCAATATGCTTCTTCACCATCCCAAAGTTTTAGGTTTTTTATCGCTATGCAAAAAAACATAATAGACTACAGTAGATGTAAAAAATTAAATTATATTTTATTTTTCTACTCCACATAATTTTAGGTTTTTCCCTACCAAAAAACAAAGGTAAAAGGCTATAATCCATGACATAATTTTTTATAAAATAGGTAATAATTAAAATATATGATCTAGCTAGAATTTATTTATATTTATCATTTTCACATTGAATTATAGTTCATTACATGTAAATATATTCAATATGATTCTTCTCCAACACCAAAATGCTTGTTTCTTCGTCAGTAAGCCACAGAGTTAAAAGGCTATAAATGAATTACAAATAAATTATATCAAAAATGGGTAATCACTAAAATTAAATATTTAAGCTCAATTTTATTTTTGTTTACCATAATCACATTGTATTATGGTATAATAGATGTCAGAAAATTCTATATTTTACTTCTTCTCCATCACCAAAATTTTGGTTTCTTAACCTCTAAGAAACTAAGTTAAGAGACTACAAATGAATGGCCCATAATTTATACATATGCATAACAATTAAAATTAAATAATAAAGCTCAATATTTTTTATATTCATCGAATTCAAATTGACTTATGGTATATTACATCTAAAAATATTCAATATGTTTCTTCACCATCCCAAAGTTTTAGGTTTTTTATCACTGTGCAAAAAACATAATAGACTATAGTAGATGTAAAAAGTTAAATTATATTTTATTTTTCTACTCCACATAATTTTAGGTTTTTCCCCACCAAAAAACAAAGGTAAAAGGCTATAATCCATGACATAATTTTTTATAAAATAGGTAATAATTAAAATATATGATCAAGCTAGAATTTATTTATATTTACCATTTTCACATTGAATTATGGTTTATTACATGTAAATATATTCCATATGATTCTTCTCCATCACCAAATTTCTTGTTTCTTCGTCAGTAAGCCACAGAGTTAAAAGACTATAAATGAATGACAAATATATCATATCAAAAATGGATAATCACTAAAATTAAATATTTAAGCTCAATTTTATTTGTGTTCTCCATAATCACATTTTATTATGGTATAATAGATGTAAAAAAAATATGTATTTTACTTCTTCTCCATCACCAAAGTTTTGGTTTCATAACCTCTAACAAACTAAGTTAAGAGGCCACAAATGAATGGCCCATAATTTATACATATGCATAACAATTAAAATTAAATAATAAAGCTCAATATTTTTTATATTCATCGAATTCAAATTGACTTATGGTATAATACATCTAAAAATATTCAATATGTTTCTTCACCGTCCCAAAGTTTTAGGTTTTTCATCACTATGCAAAAAAACATAATAGACTACAGTAGATGTAAAAAGTTAAATTATATTTTATTTTTCTACTCCACATAATTTTAGGTTTTTCCCTACCAAAAAAAAAAGGTAAAAGGCTATAATCCATGACATATATTATTTATTCAATAGGTAATAATTAAAATATATGATCAAGTTACAATTTATTTATATTTACCATTTTCACATTGAATTATGGTTTATTAGATGTAAATATATTCAATATGATTCTTCTCCATACCCAAATTTCTTGTTTCTTCGTCAGTAAGCCACACGGTTGAAAGAATATAAATTAATGACAAATAAATTATATCAAAAATAGATAATCACTAAAATTAAATATTTAAGCTCAATGTTATTTGTGTTCACCATAATCACGTTGTATTATGGTATAATAGATGTAAAAAAATTCCTTATTTTTGTTCTTCTCCATCACCAAAATTTTGGTTTCTTAACCTCTATGAAACTAAGTTAAGAGACTACAAATGAATGACCCATAATTTATACATATGCATAACAATTAAAATTAACTAATAAAGATCAATATTTTTTATATTCATCAACTTCAAATTGACTTATGGTATATTACATCTAAAAATATTCAATATGTTTCTTCACCGTCCCAAAGTTTTAGGTTTTTCATCACTGTGAAAAAAAACATAATAGACTATAGTAGATGTAAGAAATTAAATTATATTTTATTTTTCTACTCCACATAATTTTAGGTTTTTCCCCACCAAAAAACAAAGGTAAAAGGCTATAATCCATGGCTTAATTTTTTATAAAATAGGTAATAATTAAAATATATGATCAAGCTAGAATTTATTTATATTTACCATTTTCACATTGAATTATGGTTTATTACATGTAAATATATTCCATATGATTCTTCTCCATCACCAAATTTCTTGTTTCTTCGTCAGTAAGCCACAGAGTTAAAAGACTATAAATGAATGACAAATATATCATATCAAAAATGGATAATCACTAAAATTAAATATTTAAGCTCAATTTTATTTGTGTTCACCATAATCACATTGTATTATGGTATAATAGATGTAAAAAAAATTATGTATTGTACTTCTTCTCCATCACCAAAATTTTGGTTTCATAACCTCTAAGAAACTAAGTTAAGAGACTACAAATGAATGGCCCATAACTTTTACATATGCATAACAATTAAAACTAAATAATAAAGCTCAATATTATTTATATTCATCGACTTCAAATTGACTTATGGTATATTACTTCTATAAATATTCAATATGCTTCTTCACCATCCCAAAGTTTTAGGTTTTTTATCGCTATGCAAAAAAACATAATAGACTACAGTAGATGTAAAAAATTAAATTATATTTTATTTTTCTACTCCACATAATTTTAGGTTTTTCCCTACCAAAAAACAAAGGTAAAAGGCTATAATCCATGACATAATTTTTTATAAAATAGGTAATAATTAAAATATATGATCTAGCTAGAATTTATTTATATTTATCATTTTCACATTGAATTATAGTTCATTACATGTAAATATATTCAATATGATTCTTCTCCAACACCAAATTGCTTGTTTCTTCGTCAGTAAGCCACAGAGTTAAAAGGCTATAAATGAATTACAAATAAATTATATCAAAAATGGGTAATCACTAAAATTAAATATTTAAGCTCAATTTTATTTTTGTTTACCATAATCACATTGTATTATGGTATAATAGATGTCAGAAAATTCTATATTTTACTTCTTCTCCATCACCAAAATTTTGGTTTCTTAACCTCTAAGAAACTAAGTTAAGAGACTACAAATGAATGGCCCATAATTTATACATATGCATAACAATTAAAATTAAATAATAAAGCTCAATATTTTTTATATTCATCGAATTCAAATTGACTTATGGTATATTACATCTAAAAATATTCAATATGTTTCTTCACCATCCCAAAGTTTTAGGTTTTTTATCACTGTGCAAAAAACATAATAGACTATAGTAGATGTAAAAAATTAAATTATATTTTATTTTTCTACTCCACATAATTTTAGGTTTTTCCCTACCAAAAAACAAAGGTAAAAGGCTATAATCCATGACATAATTTTTTATAAAATAGGTAATAATTAAAATATATGATCAAGCTAGAATTTATTTATATTTACCATTTTCACATTGAATTATGGTTTATTACATGTAAATATATTCCATATGATTCTTCTCCATCACCAAATTTCTTGTTTCTTCGTCAGTAAGCCACAGAGTTAAAAGACTATAAATGAATGACAAATATATCATATCAAAAATGGATAATCACTAAAATTAAATATTTAAGCTCAATTTTATTTGTGTTCTCCATAATCACATTTTATTATGGTATAATAGATGTAAAAAAAATATGTATTTTACTTCTTCTCCATCACCAAAGTTTTGGTTTCATAACCTCTAACAAACTAAGTTAAGAGACTACAAATGAATGGCCCATAATTTATACATATGCATAACAATTAAAATTAAATAATAAAGCTCAATATTTTTTATATTCATCGAATTCAAATTGACTTATGGTATAATACATCTAAAAATATTCAATATGTTTCTTCACCTTCCCAAAGTTTTAGGTTTTTCATCACTATGCAAAAAAACATAATAGACTACAGTAGATGTAAAAAGTTAAATTATATTTTATTTTTCTACTCCACATAATTTTAGGTTTTTCCCTACCAAAAAACAAAGGTAAAAGGCTATAATCCATGACTTATATTATTTATTCAATAGGTAATAATTAAAATATATGATCAAGTTACAATTTATTTATATTTACCATTTTCACATTGAATTATGGTTTATTAGATGTAAATATATTCAATATGATTCTTCTTCATACCCAAATTTCTTGTTTCTTCGTCAGTAAGCCACACGGTTGAAAGAATATAAATTAATTTCAAATAAATTATATCAAAAATAGATAATCACTAAAATTAAATATTTAAGCTCAATGTTATTTGTGTTCACCATAATCACATTGTATTATGGTATAATAGATGTAAAAAAATTCCTTATTTTTGTTCTTCTCCATCACCAAAATTTTGGTTTCTTAACCTCTATGAAACTAAGTTAAGAGACTACAAATGAATGACCCATAATTTATACATATGCATAACAATTAAAATTAAATAATAAAGATCAATATTTTTTATATTCATCGACTTCAAATTGACTTATGGTATATTACATCTAAAAATATTCAATATGTTTCTTCACCGTCCCAAAGTTTTAGGTTTTTCATCACTGTGCAAAAAAACATAATAGACTATAGTAGATGTAAGAAATTAAATTATATTTTATTTTTCTACTCCACATAATTTTAGGTTTTTCCCCACCAAAAAACAAAGGTAAAAGGCTATAATCCATGGCTTAATTTTTTATAAAATAGGTAATAATTAAAATATATGATCAAGCTAGAATTTATTTATATTTACCATTTTCACATTGAATTATGGTTTATTACATGTAAATATATTCAATATGATTCTTCTCCATCACCAAATTTCTTGTTTCTTCGTCAGTAAGCCACAGAGTTAAAAGACTATAAATGAATGACAAATATATCATATCAAAAATGGATAATCACTAAAATTAAATATTTAAGCTCAATTTTATTTGTGTTCACCATAATCACATTGTATTATGGTATAATAGATGTAAAAAAAATTATGTATTGTACTTCTTCTCCATCACCAAAATTTTGGTTTCATAACCTCTAAGAAACTAAGTTAAGAGACTACAAATGAATGGCCCATAACTTTTACATATGCATAACAATTAAAACTAAATAATAAAGCTCAATATTATTTATATTCATCGACTTCAAATTGACTTATGGTATATTACTTCTATAAATATTCAATATGCTTCTTCACCATCCAAAGTTTTAGGTTTTTTATCGCTATGCAAAAAAACATAATAGACTACAGTAGATGTAAAAAATTAAATTATATTTTATTTTTCTACTCCACATAATTTTAGGTTTTTCCCTACCAAAAAACAAAGGTAAAAGGCTATAATCCATGACATAATTTTTTATAAAATAGGTAATAATTAAAATATATGATCTAGCTAGAATTTATTTATATTTATCATTTTCACATTGAATTATAGTTCATTACATGTAAATATATTCAATATGATTCTTCTCCAACACCAAATTGCTTGTTTCTTCGTCAGTAAGCCACAGAGTTAAAATGCTATAAATGAATTACAAATAAATTATATCAAAAATGGGTAATCACTAAAATTAAATATTTAAGCTCAATTTTATTTTTGTTTACCATAATCACATTGTATTATGGTATAATAGATGTAAAAAAAATTATGTATTGTACTTCTTCTCCATCACCAAAATTTTGGTTTCATAACCTCTAAGAAACTAAGTTAAGAGACTACAAATGAATGGCCCATAACTTTTACATATGCATAACAATTAAAACTAAATAATAAAGCTCAATATTATTTATATTCATCGACTTCAAATTGACTTATGGTATATTACTTCTATAAATATTCAATATGCTTCTTCACCATCCCAAAGTTTTAGGTTTTTTATCGCTATGAAAAAAAACATAATAGACTACAGTAGATGTAAAAAATTAAATTATATTTTATTTTTCTACTCCACATAATTTTAGGTTTTTCCCTACCAAAAAACAAAGGTAAAAGGCTATAATCCATGACATAATTTTTTATAAAATAGGTAATAATTAAAATATATGATCTAGCTAGAATTTATTTATATTTATCATTTTCACATTGAATTATAGTTCATTACATGTAAATATATTCAATATGATTCTTCTCCAACACCAAATTGCTTGTTTCTTCGTCAGTAAGCCACAGAGTTAAAAGGCTATAAATGAATTACAAATAAATTATATCAAAAACGGGTAATCACTAAAATTAAATATTTAAGCTCAATTTTATTTTTGTTTACCATAATCACATTGTATTATGGTATAATAGATGTGAAAAAATTCTATATTTTACTTCTTCTCCATCACCAAAATTTTGGTTTCTTAACCTCTAAGAAACTAAGTTAAGAGACTACAAATGAATGGCCCATAATTTATACATATGCATAACAATTAAAATTAAATAATAAAGCTCAATATTTTTTATATTAACGAATTCAAATTGACTTATGGTATATTACATCTAAAAATATTCAATATGTTTCTTCACCATCCCAAAGTTTTAGGTTTTTTATCACTGTGCAAAAAACATAATAGACTATAGTAGATGTAAAAAATTAAATTATATTTTATTTTTCTACTCCACATAATTTTAGGTTTTTCCCTACCAAAAAACAAAGGTAAAAGGCTATAATCCATGACATAATTTTTTATAAAATAGGTAATAATTAAAATATATGATCAAGCTAGAATTTATTTATATTTACTATTTTCACATTGAATTATGGTTTATTACATGTAAATATATTCCATATGATTCTTCTCCATCACCAAATTTCTTGTTTCTTCGTCAGTAAGCCACAGAGTTAAAAGACTATAAATGAATGACAAATATATCATATCAAAAATGGATAATCACTAAAATTAAATATTTAAGCTCAATTTTATTTGTGTTCTCCATAATCACATTTTATTATGGTATAATAGATGTAAAAAAAATATGTATTTTACTTCTTCTCCATCACCAAAGTTTTGGTTTCATAACCTCTAACAAACTAAGTTAAGAGACTACAAATGAATGGCCCATAATTTATACATATGCATAACAATTAAAATTAAATAATAAAGCTCAATATTTTTTATATTCATCGAATTCAAATTGACTTATGGTATAATACATCTAAAAATATTCAATATGTTTCTTCACCTTCCCAAAGTTTTAGGTTTTTCATCACTATGCAAAAAAACATAATAGACTACAGTAGATGTAAAAAGTTAAATTATATTTTATTTTTCTACTCCACATAATTTTAGGTTTTTCCCTACCAAAAAACAAAGGTAAAAGGCTATAATCCATGACTTATATTATTTATTCAATAGGTAATAATTAAAATATATGATCAAGTTACAATTTATTTATATTTACCATTTTCACATTGAATTATGGTTTATTAGATGTAAATATATTCAATATGATTCTTCTTCATACCCAAATTTCTTGTTTCTTCGTCAGTAAGCCACACGGTTGAAAGAATATAAATTAATTTCAAATAAATTATATCAAAAATAGATAATCACTAAAATTAAATATTTAAGCTCAATGTTATTTGTGTTCACCATAATCACATTGTATTATGGTATAATAGATGTAAAAAAATTCCTTATTTTTGTTCTTCTCCATCACCAAAATTTTGGTTTCTTAACCTCTATGAAACTAAGTTAAGAGACTACAAATGAATGACCCATAATTTATACATATGCATAACAATTAAAATTAAATAATAAAGATCAATATTTTTTATATTCATCGACTTCAAATTGACTTATGGTATATTACATCTAAAAATATTCAATATGTTTCTTCACCGTCCCAAAGTTTTAGGTTTTTCATCACTGTGCAAAAAAACATAATAGACTATAGTAGATGTAAGAAATTAAATTATATTTTATTTTTCTACTCCACATAATTTTAGGTTTTTCCCCACCAAAAAACAAAGGTAAAAGGCTATAATCCATGGCTTAATTTTTTATAAAATAGGTAATAATTAAAATATATGATCAAGCTAGAATTTATTTATATTTACCATTTTCACATTGAATTATGGTTTATTACATGTAAATATATTCAATATGATTCTTCTCCATCACCAAATTTCTTGTTTCTTCGTCAGTAAGCCACAGAGTTAAAAGACTATAAATGAATGACAAATATATCATATCAAAAATGGATAATCACTAAAATTAAATATTTAAGCTCAATTTTATTTGTGTTCACCATAATCACATTGTATTATGGTATAATAGATGTAAAAAAAATTATGTATTGTACTTCTTCTCCATCACCAAAATTTTGGTTTCATAACCTCTAAGAAACTAAGTTAAGAGACTACAAATGAATGGCCCATAACTTTTACATATGCATAACAATTAAAACTAAATAATAAAGCTCAATATTATTTATATTCATCGACTTCAAATTGACTTATGGTATATTACTTCTATAAATATTCAATATGCTTCTTCACCATCCCAAAGTTTTAGGTTTTTTATCGCTATGCAAAAAAACATAATAGACTACAGTAGATGTAAAAAATTAAATTATATTTTATTTTTCTACTCCACATAATTTTAGGTTTTTCCCTACCAAAAAACAAAGGTAAAAGGCTATAATCCATGACATAATTTTTTATAAAATAGGTAATAATTAAAATATATGATCTAGCTAGAATTTATTTATATTTATCATTTTCACATTGAATTATAGTTCATTACATGTAAATATATTCAATATGATTCTTCTCCAACACCAAATTGCTTGTTTCTTCGTCAGTAAGCCACAGAGTTAAAATGCTATAAATGAATTACAAATAAATTATATCAAAAATGGGTAATCACTAAAATTAAATATTTAAGCTCAATTTTATTTTTGTTTACCATAATCACATTGTATTATGGTATAATAGATGTAAAAAAAATTATGTATTGTACTTCTTCTCCATCACCAAAATTTTGGTTTCATAACCTCTAAGAAACTAAGTTAAGAGACTACAAATGAATGGCCCATAACTTTTACATATGCATAACAATTAAAACTAAATAATAAAGCTCAATATTATTTATATTCATCGACTTCAAATTGACTTATGGTATATTACTTCTATAAATATTCAATATGCTTCTTCACCATCCCAAAGTTTTAGGTTTTTTATCGCTATGAAAAAAAACATAATAGACTACAGTAGATGTAAAAAATTAAATTATATTTTATTTTTCTACTCCACATAATTTTAGGTTTTTCCCTACCAAAAAACAAAGGTAAAAGGCTATAATCCATGACATAATTTTTTATAAAATAGGTAATAATTAAAATATATGATCTAGCTAGAATTTATTTATATTTATCATTTTCACATTGAATTATAGTTCATTACATGTAAATATATTCAATATGATTCTTCTCCAACACCAAATTGCTTGTTTCTTCGTCAGTAAGCCACAGAGTTAAAAGGCTATAAATGAATTACAAATAAATTATATCAAAAACGGGTAATCACTAAAATTAAATATTTAAGCTCAATTTTATTTTTGTTTACCATAATCACATTGTATTATGGTATAATAGATGTCAAAAAATTCTATATTTTACTTCTTCTCCATCACCAAAATTTTGGTTTCTTAACCTCTAAGAAACTAAGTTAAGAGACTACAAATGAATGGCCCATAATTTATACATATGCATAACAATTAAAATTAAATAATAAAGCTCAATATTTTTTATATTAACGAATTCAAATTGACTTATGGTATATTACATCTAAAAATATTCAATATGTTTCTTCACCATCCCAAAGTTTTAGGTTTTTTATCACTGTGCAAAAAACATAATAGACTATAGTAGATGTAAAAAATTAAATTATATTTTATTTTTCTACTCCACATAATTTTAGGTTTTTCCCTACCAAAAAACAAAGGTAAAAGGCTATAATCCATGACATAATTTTTTATAAAATAGGTAATAATTAAAATATATGATCAAGCTAGAATTTATTTATATTTACCATTTTCACATTGAATTATGGTTTATTACATGTAAATATATTCCATATGATTCTTCTCCATCACCAAATTTCTTGTTTCTTCGTCAGTAAGCCACAGAGTTAAAAGACTATAAATGAATGACAAATATATCATATCAAAAATGGATAATCACTAAAATTAAATATTTAAGCTCAATTTTATTTGTGTTCTCCATAATCACATTTTATTATGGTATAATAGATGTAAAAAAAATATGTATTTTACTTCTTCTCCATCACCAAAGTTTTGGTTTCATAACCTCTAACAAACTAAGTTAAGAGACTACAAATGAATGGCCCATAATTTATACATATGCATAACAATTAAAATTAAATAATAAAGCTCAATATTTTTTATATTCATCGAATTCAAATTGACTTATGGTATAATACATCTAAAAATATTCAATATGTTTCTTCACCGTCCCAAAGTTTTAGGTTTTTCATCACTATGCAAAAAAACATAATAGACTACAGTAGATGTAAAAAGTTAAATTATATTTTATTTTTCTACTCCACATAATTTTAGGTTTTTCCCTACCAAAAAACAAAGGTAAAAGCCTATAATCCATGACTTATATTATTTATTCAATAGGTAATAATTAAAATATATGATCAAGTTACAATTTATTTATATTTACCATTTTCACATTGAATTATGGTTTATTAGATGTAAATATATTCAATATGATTCTTCTCCATACCCAAATTTCTTGTTTCTTCGTCAGTAAGCCACACGGTTGAAAGAATATAAATTAATGACAAATAAATTATATCAAAAATAGATAATCACTAAAATTAAATATTTAAGCTCAATGTTATTTGTGTTCACCATAATCACATTGTATTATGGTATAATAGATGTAAAAAAATTCCTTATTTTTGTTCTTCTCCATCACCAAAATTTTGGTTTCTTAACCTCTATGAAACTAAGTTAAGAGACTACAAATGAATGACCCATAATTTATACATATGCATAACAATTAAAATTAAATAATAAAGATCAATATTTTTTATATTCATCGACTTCAAATTGACTTATGGTATATTACATCTAAAAATATTCAATATGTTTCTTCACCGTCCCAAAGTTTTAGGTTTTTCATCTATGTGCAAAAAAACATAATAGACTATAGTAGATGTAAGAAATTAAATTATATTTTATTTTTCTACTCCACATAATTTTAGGTTTTTCCCCACCAAAAAACAAAGGTAAAAGGCTATAATCCATGGCTTAATTTTTTATAAAATAGGTAATAATTAAAATATATGATCAAGCTAGAATTTATTGATATTTACCATTTTCACATTGAATTATGGTTTATTACATGTAAATATATTCAATATGATTCTTCTCCATCACCAAATTTCTTGTTTCTTCGTCAGTAAGCCACAGAGTTAAAAGACTATAAATGAATGACAAATATATCATATCAAAAATGGATAATCACTAAAATTAAATATTTAAGCTCAATTTTATTTGTGTTCACCATAATCACATTGTATTATGGTATAATAGATGTAAAAAAAATTATGTATTGTACTTCTTCTCCATCACCAAAATTTTGGTTTCATAACCTCTAAGAAACTAAGTTAAGAGACTACAAATGAATGGCCCATAACTTTTACATATGCATAACAATTAAAACTAAATAATAAAGCTCAATATTATTTATATTCATCGACTTCAAATTGACTTATGGTATATTACTTCTATAAATATTCAATATGCTTCTTCACCATCCCAAAGTTTTAGGTTTTTTATCGCTTTGCAAAAAAACATAATAGACTACAGTAGATGTAAAAAATTAAATTATATTTTATTTTTCTACTCCACATAATTTTAGGTTTTTCCCTACCAAAAAACAAAGGTAAAAGGCTATAATCCATGACATAATTTTTTATAAAATAGGTAATAATTAAAATATATGATCTAGCTAGAATTTATTTATATTTATCATTTTCACATTGAATTATAGTTCATTACATGTAAATATATTCAATATGATTCTTCTCCAACACCAAATTGCTTGTTTCTTCGTCAGTAAGCCACAGAGTTAAAAGGCTATAAATGAATTACAAATAAATTATATCAAAAATGGGTAATCACTAAAATTAAATATTTAAGCTCAATTTTATTTTTGTTTACCATAATCACATTGTATTATGGTATAATAGATGTCAAAAAATTCTATATTTTACTTCTTCTCCATCACCAAAATTTTGGTTTCTTAACCTCTAAGAAACTAAGTTAAGAGACTACAAATGAATGGCCCATAATTTATACATATGCATAACAATTAAAATTAAATAATAAAGCTCAATATTTTTTATATTAACGAATTCAAATTGACTTATGGTATATTACATCTAAAAATATTCAATATGTTTCTTCACCATCCCAAAGTTTTAGGTTTTTTATCACTGTGCAAAAAACATAATAGACTATAGTAGATGTAAAAAATTAAATTATATTTTATTTTTCTACTCCACATAATTTTAGGTTTTTCCCTACCAAAAAACAAAGGTAAAAGGCTATAATCCATGACATAATTTTTTATAAAATAGGTAATAATTAAAATATATGATCAAGCTAGAATTTATTTATATTTACCATTTTCACATTGAATTATGGTTTATTACATGTAAATATATTCCATATGATTCTTCTCCATCACCAAATTTCTTGTTTCTTCGTCAGTAAGCCACAGAGTTAAAAGACTATAAATGAATGACAAATATATCATATCAAAAATGGATAATCACTAAAATTAAATATTTAAGCTCAATTTTATTTGTGTTCTCCATAATCACATTTTATTATGGTATAATAGATGTAAAAAAAATATGTATTTTACTTCTTCTCCATCACCAAAGTTTTGGTTTCATAACCTCTAACAAACTAAGTTAAGAGACTACAAATGAATGGCCCATAATTTATACATATGCATAACAATTAAAATTAAATAATAAAGCTCAATATTTTTTATATTCATCGAATTCAAATTGACTTATGGTATAATACATCTAAAAATATTCAATATGTTTCTTCACAGTCCCAAAGTTTTAGGTTTTTCATCACTATGCAAAAAAACATAATAGACTACAGTAGATGTAAAAAGTTAAATTATATTTTATTTTTCTACTCCACATAATTTTAGGTTTTTCCCTACCAAAAAACAAAGGTAAAAGGCTATAATCCATGACTTATATTATTTATTCAATAGGTAATAATTAAAATATATGATCAAGTTACAATTTATTTATATTTACCATTTTCACATTGAATTATGGTTTATTAGATGTAAATATATTCAATATGATTCTTCTCCATACCCAAATTTCTTGTTTCTTCGTCAGTAAGCCACACGGTTGAAAGAATATAAATTAATGACAAATAAATTATATCAAAAATAGATAATCACTAAAATTAAATATTTAAGCTCAATGTTATTTGTGTTCACCATAATCACATTGTATTATGGTATAATAGATGTAAAAAAATTCCTTATTTTTGTTCTTCTCCATCACCAAAATTTTGGTTTCTTAACCTCTATGAAACTAAGTTAAGAGACTACAAATGAATGACCCATAATTTATACATATGCATAACAATTAAAATTAAATAATAAATATCAATATTTTTTATATTCATCGACTTCAAATTGACTTATGGTATATTACATCTAAAAATATTCAATATGTTTCTTCACCGTCCCAAAGTTTTAGGTTTTTCATCACTGTGCAAAAAAACATAATAGACTATAATAGATTTAAGAAATTAAATTATATTTTATTTTTCTACTCCACATAATTTTAGGTTTTTCCCCACCAAAAAACAAAGGTAAAAGGCTATAATCCATGGCTTAATTTTTTATAAAATAGGTAATAATTAAAATATATGATCAAGCTAGAATTTATTGATATTTACCATTTTCACATTGAATTATGGTTTATTACATGTAAATATATTCCATATGATTCTTCTCCATCACCAAATTTCTTGTTTCTTCGTCAGTAAGCCACAAAGTTAAAAGACTATAAATGAATGACAAATATATCATATCAAAAATGGATAATCACTAAAATTAAATATTTAAGCTCAATTTTATTTGTGTTCACCATAATCACATTGTATTATGGTATAATAGATGTAAAAAAAATTATGTATTGTACTTCTTCTCCATCACCAAAATTTTGGTTTCATAACCTCTAAGAAACTAAGTTAAGAGACTACAAATGAATGGCCCATAACTTTTACATATGCATAACAATTAAAACTAAATAATAAAGCTCAATATTATTTATATTCATCGACTTCAAATTGACTTATGGTATATTACTTCTATAAATATTCAATATGCTTCTTCACCATCCCAAAGTTTTAGGTTTTTTATCGCTATGCAAAAAAACATAATAGACTACAGTAGATGTAAAAAATTAAATTATATTTTATTTTTCTACTCCACATAATTTTAGGTTTTTCCCTACCAAAAAACAAAGGTAAAAGGCTATAATCCATGACATAATTTTTTATAAAATAGGTAATAATTAAAATATATGATCTAGCTAGAATTTATTTATATTTATCATTTTCACAATGAATTATAGTTCATTACATGTAAATATATTCAATATGATTCTTCTCCAACACCAAATTGCTTGTTTCTTCGTCAGTAAGCCACAGAGTTAAAAGGCTATAAATGAATTACAAATAAATTATATCAAAAATGGGTAATCACTAAAATTAAATATTTAAGCTCAATTTTATTTGTGTTTACCATAATCACATTGTATTATGGTATAATAGATGTCAAAAAATTTTATATTTTACTTCTTCTCCATCACCAAAATTTTGGTTTCTTAACCTCTAAGAAACTAAGTTAAGAGACTACAAATGACTGGCCCATAATTTATACATATGCATAACAATTAAAATTAAATAATAAAGATCAATATTTTTTATCTTCATCGACTTCAAATTGACTTATGGTATATTACATCTAAAAATATTCAATATGTTTCTTCACCATCCCAAAGTTTTAGGTTTTTTATCGCTATGCAAAAAACATAATAGACTATAGTAGATGTAAAAAATTAAATTATATTTTATTTTTCAACTCCACATAATTTTAGGTTTTTCTCCACCAAAAAACAAAGTTAAAAGGCTATAGTCCATGACATATATTATTTATTCAATAGGTAATAATTAAAATATATGATCAAGTTACAATTTATTTATATTTACCATTTTCACATTGAATTATGGTTTATTAGATGTAAATATATTCAATATGATTCTTCTCCATACCCAAATTTCTTGTTTCTTCGTCAGTAAGCCACAGAGTTGAAAGAATATAAATTAATGACAAATAAATTATATCAAAAATTGATAATCACTAAAATTAAATATTTAAGCTCAATGTTATTTATGTTCACCATAATCACATTGTATTATGGTATAATAGATGTAAAAAAATTCCTGATTTTTCTTCTTCTCCATCACCAAAATTTTGGTTTCTTAACCTCTAAGAAACTAAGTTACGAGACAACAAATGAATGACCCATAATTTATACATTTGCATAACAATTAAAATTAAATAATAAAGATCAATATTTTTTATATTCATCGACTTCAAATTGACTTATGGTATATTACATCTAAAAATATTCAATATGTTTCTTCACCGTCCCAAAGTTTTAGGTTTTTCATCACTGTGCAAAAAACATAATAGACTATAATAGATGTAAGAAATTAAATTATATTTTATTTTTCTACTCCACATAATTTTAGGTTTTTCCCCACCAAAAAACAAAGGTAAAAGGCTATAATCCATGACTTAATTTTTTATAAAATAGGTAATAATTAAAATATATGATCAAGCTAGAATTTATTTATATTTACCATTTTCACATTAAATTATGGTTTATTACATGTAAATATATTCAATATGATTCTTCTCCATCACCAAATTTCTTGTTTCTTCGTCAGTAAGCCACAGAGTTAAAAGACTATAAATGAATGACAAATATATCATATCAAAAATGGATAATCACTAAAATTAAATATTTAAGCTCAATTTTATTTGTGTTCTCCATAATCACATTTTATTATGGTATAATAGATGTAAAAAAAATATGTATTTTACTTCTTCTCCATCACCAAAGTTTTGGTTTCATAACCTCTAACAAACTAAGTTAAGAGACTACAAATGAATGGCCCATAATTTATACATATGCATAACAATTAAAATTAAATAATAAAGCTCAATATTTTTTATATTCATCGAATTCAAATTGACTTATGGTATAATACATCTAAAAATATTCAATATGTTTCTTCACCGTCCCAAAGTTTTAGGTTTTTCATCACTATGCAAAAAAACATAATAGACTACAGTAGATGTAAAAAGTTAAATTATATTTTATTTTTCTACTCCACATAATTTTAGGTTTTTCCCTACCAAAAAACAAAGGTAAAAGCCTATAATCCATGACTTATATTATTTATTCAATAGGTAATAATTAAAATATATGATCAAGTTACAATTTATTTATATTTACCATTTTCACATTGAATTATGGTTTATTAGATGTAAATATATTCAATATGATTCTTCTCCATACCCAAATTTCTTGTTTCTTCGTCAGTAAGCCACACGGTTGAAAGAATATAAATTAATGACAAATAAATTATATCAAAAATTGATAATCACTAAAATTAAATATTTAAGCTCAATGTTATTTGTGTTCACCATAATCACATTGTATTATGGTATAATAGATGTAAAAAAATTCCTTATTTTTGTTCTTCTCCATCACCAAAATTTTGGTTTCTTAACCTCTATGAAACTAAGTTAAGAGACTACAAATGAATGACCCATAATTTATACATATGCATAACAATTAAAATTAAATAATAAAGATCAATATTTTTTATATTCATCGACTTCAAATTGACTTATGGTATATTACATCTAAAAATATTCAATATGTTTCTTCACCGTCCCAAAGTTTTAGGTTTTTCATCACTATGCAAAAAAACATAATAGACTACAGTAGATGTAAAAAGTTAAATTATATTTTATTTTTCTACTCCACATAATTTTAGGTTTTTCCCTACCAAAAAACAAAGGTAAAAGCCTATAATCCATGACTTATATTATTTATTCAATAGGTAATAATTAAAATATATGATCAAGTTACAATTTATTTATATTTACCATTTTCACATTGAATTATGGTTTATTAGATGTAAATATATTCAATATGATTCTTCTCCATACCCAAATTTCTTGTTTCTTCGTCACTAAGCCACACGGTTGAAAGAATATAAATTAATGACAAATAAATTATATCAAAAATTGATAATCACTAAAATTAAATATTTAAGCTCAATGTTATTTGTGTTCACCATAATCACATTGTATTATGGTATAATAGATGTAAAAAAATTCCTTATTTTTGTTCTTCTCCATCACCAAAATTTTGGTTTCTTAACCTCTATGAAACTAAGTTAAGAGACTACAAATGAATGACCCATAATTTATACATATGCATAACAATTAAAATTAAATAATAAAGATCAATATTTTTTATATTCATCGACTTCAAATTGACTTATGGTATATTACATCTAAAAATATTCAATATGTTTCTTCACCGTCCCAAAGTTTTAGGTTTTTCATCACTGTGCAAAAAAACATAATAGACTATAGTAGATGTAAGAAATTAAATTATATTTTATTTTTCTACTCCACATAATTTTAGGTTTTTCCCCACCAAAAAACAAAGGTAAAAGGCTATAATCCATGGCTTAATTTTTTTTAAAATAGGTAATAATTAAAATATATGATCAAGCTAGAATTTATTGATATTTACCATTTTCACATTGAATTATGGTTTATTACATGTAAATATATTCAATATGATTCTTCTCCATCACCAAATTTCTTGTTTCTTCGTCAGTAAGCCACCGAGTTAAAAGACTATAAATGAATGACAAATATATCATATCAAAAATGGATAATCACTAAAATTAAATATTTAAGCTCAATTTTATTTGTGTTAACCATAATCACATTGTATTATGGTATAATAGATGTAAAAAAAATTATGTATTGTACTTCTTCTCCATCACCAAAATTTTGGTTTCATAACCTCTAAGAAACTAAGTTAAGAGACTACAAATGAATGGCCCATAACTTTTACATATGCATAACAATTAAAACTAAATAATAAAGCTCAATATTATTTATATTCATCGACTTCAAATTGACTTATGGTATATTACTTCTATAAATATTCAATATGCTTCTTCACCATCCCAAAGTTTTAGGTTTTTTATCGCTATGCAAAAAAACATAATAGACTACAGTAGATGTAAAAAATTAAATTATATTTTATTTTTCTACTCCACATAATTTTAGGTTTTTCCCTACCAAAAAACAAAGGTAAAAGGCTATAATCCATGACATAATTTTTTATAAAATAGGTAATAATTAAAATATATGATCTAGCTAGAATTTATTTATATTTATCATTTTCACATTGAATTATAGTTCATTACATGTAAATATATTCAATATGATTCTTCTCCAACACCAAATTGCTTGTTTCTTCGTCAGTAAGCCACAGAGTTAAAAGGCTATAAATGAATTACAAATAAATTATATCAAAAATGGGTAATCACTAAAATTAAATATTTAAGCTCAATTTTATTTTTGTTTACCATAATCACATTGTATTATGGTATAATAGATGTCAAAAAATTCTATATTTTACTTCTTCTCCATCACCAAAATTTTGGTTTCTTAACCTCTAAGAAACTAAGTTAAGAGACTACAAATGAATGGCCCATAATTTATACATATGCATAACAATTAAAATTAAATAATAAAGCTCAATATTTTTTATATTAACGAATTCAAATTGACTTATGGTATATTACATCTAAAAATATTCAATATGTTTCTTCACCATCCCAAAGTTTTAGGTTTTTTATCACTGTGCAAAAAACATAATAGACTATAGTAGATGTAAAAAATTAAATTATATTTTATTTTTCTACTCCACATAATTTTAGGTTTTTCCCTACCAAAAAACAAAGGTAAAAGGCTATAATCCATGACATAATTTTTTATAAAATAGGTAATAATTAAAATATATGATCAAGCTAGAATTTATTTATATTTACCATTTTCACATTGAATTATGGTTTATTACATGTAAATATATTCCATATGATTCTTCTCCATCACCAAATTTCTTGTTTCTTCGTCAGTAAGCCACAGAGTTAAAAGACTATAAATGAATGACAAATATATCATATCAAAAATGGATAATCACTAAAATTAAATATTTAAGCTCAATTTTATTTGTGTTCTCCATAATCACATTTTATTATGGTATAATAGATGTAAAAAAAATATGTATTTTACTTCTTCTCCATCACCAAAGTTTTGGTTTCATAACCTCTAACAAACTAAGTTAAGAGACTACAAATGAATGGCCCATAATTTATACATATGCATAACAATTAAAATTAAATAATAAAGCTCAATATTTTTTATATTCATCGAATTCAAATTGACTTATGGTATAATACATCTAAAAATATTCAATATGTTTCTTCACAGTCCCAAAGTTTTAGGTTTTTCATCACTATGCAAAAAAACATAATAGACTACAGTAGATGTAAAAAGTTAAATTATATTTTATTTTTCTACTCCACATAATTTTAGGTTTTTCCCTACCAAAAAACAAAGGTAAAAGGCTATAATCCATGACTTATATTATTTATTCAATAGGTAATAATTAAAATATATGATCAAGTTACAATTTATTTATATTTACCATTTTCACATTGAATTATGGTTTATTAGATGTAAATATATTCAATATGATTCTTCTCCATACCCAAATTTCTTGTTTCTTCGTCAGTAAGCCACACGGTTGAAAGAATATAAATTAATGACAAATAAATTATATCAAAAATAGATAATCACTAAAATTAAATATTTAAGCTCAATGTTATTTGTGTTCACCATAATCACATTGTATTATGGTATAATAGATGTAAAAAAATTCCTTATTTTTGTTCTTCTCCATCACCAAAATTTTGGTTTCTTAACCTCTATGAAACTAAGTTAAGAGACTACAAATGAATGACCCATAATTTATACATATGCATAACAATTAAAATTAAATAATAAATATCAATATTTTTTATATTCATCGACTTCAAATTGACTTATGGTATATTACATCTAAAAATATTCAATATGTTTCTTCACCGTCCCAAAGTTTTAGGTTTTTCATCACTGTGCAAAAAAACATAATAGACTATAATAGATGTAAGAAATTAAATTATATTTTATTTTTCTACTCCACATAATTTTAGGTTTTTCCCCACCAAAAAACAAAGGTAAAAGGCTATAATCCATGGCTTAATTTTTTATAAAATAGGTAATAATTAAAATATATGATCAAGCTAGAATTTATTGATATTTACCATTTTCACATTGAATTATGGTTTATTACATGTAAATATATTCCATATGATTCTTCTCCATCACCAAATTTCTTGTTTCTTCGTCAGTAAGCCACAAAGTTAAAAGACTATAAATGAATGACAAATATATCATATCAAAAATGGATAATCACTAAAATTAAATATTTAAGCTCAATTTTATTTGTGTTCACCATAATCACATTGTATTATGGTATAATAGATGTAAAAAAAATTATGTATTGTACTTCTTCTCCATCACCAAAATTTTGGTTTCATAACCTCTAAGAAACTAAGTTAAGAGACTACAAATGAATGGCCCATAACTTTTACATATGCATAACAATTAAAACTAAATAATAAAGCTCAATATTATTTATATTCATCGACTTCAAATTGACTTATGGTATATTACTTCTATAAATATTCAATATGCTTCTTCACCATCCCAAAGTTTTAGGTTTTTTATCGCTATGCAAAAAAACATAATAGACTACAGTAGATGTAAAAAATTAAATTATATTTTATTTTTCTACTCCACATAATTTTAGGTTTTTCCCTACCAAAAAACAAAGGTAAAAGGCTATAATCCATGACATAATTTTTTATAAAATAGGTAATAATTAAAATATATGATCTAGCTAGAATTTATTTATATTTATCATTTTCACAATGAATTATAGTTCATTACATGTAAATATATTCAATATGATTCTTCTCCAACACCAAATTGCTTGTTTCTTCGTCAGTAAGCCACAAAGTTAAAAGGCTATAAATGAATTACAAATAAATTATATCAAAAATGGGTAATCACTAAAATTAAATATTTAAGCTCAATTTTATTTGTGTTTACCATAATCACATTGTATTATGGTATAATAGATGTCAAAAAATTTTATATTTTACTTCTTCTCCATCACCAAAATTTTGGTTTCTTAACCTCTAAGAAACTAAGTTAAGAGACTACAAATGACTGGCCCATAATTTATACATATGCATAACAATTAAAATTAAATAATAAAGATCAATATTTTTTATCTTCATCGACTTCAAATTGACTTATGGTATATTACATCTAAAAATATTCAATATGTTTCTTCACCATCCCAAAGTTTTAGGTTTTTTATCGCTATGCAAAAAACATAATAGACTATAGTAGATGTAAAAAATTAAATTATATTTTATTTTTCAACTCCACATAATTTTAGGTTTTTCTCCACCAAAAAACAAAGTTAAAAGGCTATAGTCCATGACATATATTATTTATTCAATAGGTAATAATTAAAATATATGATCAAGTTACAATTTATTTATATTTACCATTTTCACATTGAATTATGGTTTATTAGATGTAAATATATTCAATATGATTCTTCTCCATACCCAAATTTCTTGTTTCTTCGTCAGTAAGCCACAGAGTTGAAAGAATATAAATTAATGACAAATAAATTATATCAAAAATTGATAATCACTAAAATTAAATATTTAAGCTCAATGTTATTTATGTTCACCATAATCACATTGTATTATGGTATAATAGATGTAAAAAAATTCCTGATTTTTCTTCTTCTCCATCACCAAAATTTTGGTTTCTTAACCTCTAAGAAACTAAGTTACGAGACAACAAATGAATGACCCATAATTTATACATTTGCATAACAATTAAAATTAAATAATAAAGATCAATATTTTTTATATTCATCGACTTCAAATTGACTTATGGTATATTACATCTAAAAATATTCAATATGTTTCTTCACCGTCCCAAAGTTTTAGGTTTTTCATCACTGTGCAAAAAACATAATAGACTATAATAGATGTAAGAAATTAAATTATATTTTATTTTTCTACTCCACATAATTTTAGGTTTTTCCCCACCAAAAAACAAAGGTAAAAGGCTATAATCCATGACTTAATTTTTTATAAAATAGGTAATAATTAAAATATATGATCAAGCTAGAATTTATTTATATTTACCATTTTCACATTAAATTATGGTTTATTACATGTAAATATATTCAATATGATTCTTCTCCATCACCAAATTTCTTGTTTCTTCGTCAGTAAGCCACAGAGTTAAAAGACTATAAATGAATGACAAATATATCATATCAAAAATGGATAATCACTAAAATTAAATATTTAAGCTCAATTTTATTTGTGTTCACCATAATCACATTGTATTATGGTATAATAGATGTAAAAAAAATTATGTATTTTACTTCTTCTCCATCACCAAAATTTTGGTTTCATAACCTCTAAGAAACTAAGTTAAGAGACTACAAATGAATGGCCCATAATTTATACATATGCATAACAATTAAAACTAAATAATAAAGCTCAATATTATTTATATTCATCAACTTCAAATTGACTTATGGTATATTACTTCTAAAAATATTCAATATGCTTCTTCACCATCCCAAAGTTTTAGGTTTTTCATCACTATGCAAAAAACATAATAGACTACAGCAGATGTAAAAAGTTAAATTATATTTTATTTTTCTACTCCACATAATTTTAGGTTTTTCCCTACCAAAAAACAAAGGTAAAAGGCTATAGTCCATGACATAATTTTTTATAAAATAGGTAATAATTAAAATATATGATCTAGCTAGAATTTATTTATATTTATCATTTTCACATTGAATTATAGTTCATTAGATGTAAATATATTCAATATGATTCTTCTCCAACACCAAATTGCTTGTTTCTTCGTCAGTAAGCCACAGAGTTAAAAGACTATAAATGAATTACAAATAAATTATATCAAAAATGGGTAATCACTAAAATTAAATATTTAAGCTCAATTTTATTTGTGTTTACCATAATCACATTGTATTATGGTATAATAGATGTCAAAAAATTCTATATTTTACTTCTTCTCCATCACCAATATTTTGGTTTATTAACCTCTATGAAACTAAGTTAAGAGACTACAAACGAATGACCCATAATTTATACATATGCATAATAATTAAAATTTATTAATAAAGCTCAATATTATTTATATTCATCGACTTCAAATTGACTTATGGTATATTACTTCTATAAATATTCAATATGCTTCTTCACCATCCCAAAGTTTTAGGTTTTTCATCACTATGCAAAAAACATAATAGACTACAGTAGATTTAAAAAATTAAATTATATTTTATTTTTCTACTCCAAATAATTTTAGGCTTTTCCCTACCAAAAAACAAAGGTAAAAGGCTATAATCCATGACATAATTTTTTATAAAATAGGTAATAATTAAAATATATGATCTAGCTAGAATTTATTTATATTTATCATTTTCACATTGAATTATAGTTTATTAGATGTAAATATATTCAATATGATTCTTCTCCAACACCAAATTGCTTGTTTCTTCGTCAGTAAGCCACAGAGTTAAAAGACTATAAATGAATTACAAATAAATTATATCAAAAATGGGTAATCACTAAAATTAAATATTTAAGCTCAATTTTATTTGTGTTTACCATAATCACATTGTATTATGGTATAATAGATGTCAAAAAATTCTATATTTTACTTCTTCTCCATCACCAATATTTTGGTTTATTAACCTCTATGAAACTAAGTTAAGAGACTACAAACGAATGACCCATAATTTATACATATGCATAATAATTAAAATTTATTAATAAAGCTCAATATTATTTATATTCATCGACTTCAAATTGACTTATGGTATATTACTTCTATAAATATTCAATATGCTTCTTCACCATCCCAAAGTTTTAGGTTTTTCATCACTATGCAAAAAACATAATAGACTACAGTAGATTTAAAAAATTAAATTATATTTTATTTTTCTACTCCAAATAATTTTAGGCTTTTCCCTACCAAAAAACAAAGGTAAAAGGCTATAATCCATGACATAATTTTTTATAAAATAGGTAATAATTAAAATATATGATCTAGCTAGAATTTATTTATATTTATCATTTTCACAATGAATTATAGTTCATTACATGTAAATATATTCAATATGATTTCTTCTCCATTACCAAATTGCTTGTTTCTTCGTCTGTAAGCCACAGAGTTAAAAGACTATAAATGAATGACAAATAAATTATATCAAAAATGGGTAATCACTAAAAGTAAATATTTAAGCTCAATTTTATTTGTGTTCACCATAATCACATTGTATTATGGTATAATAAATGTCAAAAAATTCTATATTTTACTTCTTCTCCGTCACCAAAATTTTGGTTTCTTAACCTCTAAGAAACTAAGTTAAGAGACTACAAATGAATGGCCCATAATTTATACATATGCATAACAATTAAAATTAAATAATAAAGCTCAATATTTTTTATATTCATCGAATTCAAATTGACTTATGGAATATTACATCTAAAAATAATCAATATGTTTCTTCACCATCCCAAAGTTTTAGATTTTTTATCGCTATGCAAAAAACATAATAGACTATAGTAGATGTAAAAAATTAAATTATATTTTATTTTTCAACTCCACATAATTTTAGGTTTTTCTCCACCAAAAAACAAAGTTAAAAGGCTATAATCCATGACATATATTATTTATTCAATAGGTAATAATTAAAATATATGATCAAGTTACTATTTATTTATATTTACCATTTTCACATTGAATTATAGTTTATTAGATGTAAATATATTCAATATGATTCTTCTCCATACCCAAATTTCTTGTTTCTTCGTCAGTAAGCCACAAAGTTGAAAGAATATAAATTAATGACAAATAAATTATATCAAAAATTGATAATCACTAAAATTAAATATTTAAGCTCAATGTTATTTGTGTTCACCATAATCACATTGTATTATGGTATAATAGATGTAAAAAAAATTATGTATTTTACTTCTTCTCCATCACCAAAATTTTGGTTTCATAACCTCTAAGAAACTAAGTTAAGAGACTACAAATGAATGGCCCATAATTTATACATATGCATAACAATTAAAACTAAATAATAAAGCTCAATATTATTTATATTCATCGACTTCAAATTGACTTATGGTATATTACTTCTATAAATATTCAATATGCTTCTTCACCATCCCAAAGTTTTAGGTCTTTCATCACTATGCAAAAAACATAATAGACTACACCAGATGTAAAAAGTTAAATTATATTTTATTTTTCTACTCCACATAATTTTAGGTTTTTCCCTACCAAAAAACAAAGGTAAAAGGCTATAGTCCATGACATAATTTTTTATAAAATAGGTAATAATTAAAATATATGATCTAGCTAGAATTTATTTATATTTATCATTTTCACATTGAATTATAGTTTATTAGATGTAAATATATTCAATATGATTCTTCTCCAACACCAAATTGCTTGTTTCTTCGTCAGTAAGCCACAGAGTTAAAAGACTATAAATGAATTACAAATAAATTATATCAAAAATGGGTAATCACTAAAATTAAATATTTAAGCTCAATTTTATTTGTGTTTACCATAATCACATTGTATTATGGTATAATAGATGTCGAAAAATTCTATATTTTACTTCTTCTCCATCACCAATATTTTGGTTTCTTAACCTCTAAGAAACTAAGTTAAGAGACTACAAATGAATGGCCCATAATTTATACATATGCATAACAATTAAAATTAAATAATAAAGCTTGATATTTTTTATATTCATCGAATTCAAATTGACTTATGGTATATTACATCAAAAAATATTCAATATGTTTCTTCACCATCCCAAAGTTTTAGGTTTTTTATCGCTATGCAAAAAACATAATAGACTATAGTAGATGTAAAAGATTAAATTATATTTTATTTTTCTACTCCACATAATTTTAGGTTTTTCCCCACCAAAAAACAAAGGTAAAAGGCTATAATCCATGACATAATTATTTATAAAATAGGTAATAATTAAAATATATGATCAAGCTAGAATTTATTTATATTTACCATTTTCACATTGAGTTATGGTTTATTACATGTAAGTATATTCAATATGATTCTTCTCCATCACCTAATTTCTTGTTTCTTCGTCAGTAAGCCACAGAGTTAAAAGACTATAAATGAATGACAAATATATCATATCAAAAATGGGTAATCACTAAAATTAAATATTTAAGCTCAATTTTATTTGTGTTCACCATAATCACATTGTATTATGGTATAATAGATGTAAAAAAATTCTATATTTTACTTCTTCTCCATCACCAAAATTTTGGTTTATTAACCTCTATGAAACTAAGTTAAGAGACTACAAACGAATGACCCATAATTTATACATATGCATAATAATTAAAATTTATTAATAAAGCTCAATATTATTTATATTCATCGACTTCAAATTGACTTATGGTATATTACTTCTATAAATATTCAATATGCTTCTTCACCATCCCAAAGTTTTAGGTTTTTCATCACTATGCAAAAAACATAATAGACTACAGTAGATTTAAAAAATTAAATTATATTTTATTTTTCTACTCCAAATAATTTTAGGCTTTTCCCTACCAAAAAACAAAGGTAAAAGGCTATAATCCATGACATAATTTTTTATAAAATAGGTAATAATTAAAATATATGATCTAGCTAGAATTTATTTATATTTATCATTTTCACATTGAATTATAGTTTATTAGATGTAAATATATTCAATATGATTTCTTCTCCATTACCAAATTGCTTGTTTCTTCGTCTGTAAGCCACAGAGTTAAAAGACTATAAATGAATGACAAATAAATTATATCAAAAATGGGTAATCACTAAAAGTAAATATTTAAGCTCAATTTTATTTGTGTTCACCATAATCACATTGTATTATGGTATAATAAATGTCAAAAAATTCTATTATGTTTCTTCTTTTTCTACTTCTCCATCACCAAAATTTTGGTTTCTTAACCTCTAAGAAACTAAGTGACGAGACTACAAATGAATGACCCATAATTTATACATATGCAAAAAAATAAAAATTAAATAATAAAGATCAATATTTTTTATATTCATCGACTTCGAATTGACTTATGGTATATTACATCTAAAAATATTCAATATGTTTCTTCACCGTCCCAAAGTTATAGTTTTTTCATCACTGTGCAAAAAACATACTAGACTATAATAGATGTAAGAAATTAAATTATATTTTATTTTTCTACTCCACATAATTTTAGGTTTTTCCCCACCAAAAAACAAAGGTAAAAGGCTATAATCCATGACATAATTATTTATAAAATAGGTAATAATTAAAATATATGATCAAGCTAGAATTTATTTATATTTACCATTTTCACATTGAATTATAGTTCATTACATGTAAATATATTCAATATGATTCTTCTCCAACACCAAATTGCTTGTTTCTTCGTCAGTAAGCCACAGAGTTAAAAGGCTATAAATGAATTACAAATAAATTATATCAAAAATGGGTAATCACTAAAATTAAATATTTAAGGTCAATTTTATTTGTGTTTACCATAATCACATTGTATTATGGTATAATAGATGTCAAAAAATTTTATATTTTACTTCTTCTCCATCACCAAAATTTTGGTTTCTTAACCTCTAAGAAACTAAGTTAAGAGACTACAAATGAATGGCCCATAATTTATACATATGCATAACAATTAAAATTAAATAATAAAGATCAATATTTTTTATATTCATCGACTTCAAATTGACTTATGGTATATTACATCTAAAAATATTCAATATGTTTCTTCACCATCCCAAAGTTTTAGGTTTTTTATCGCTATGCAAAAAACATAATAGACTATAGTAGATGTAAAAAATTAAATTATATTTTATTTTTCAACTCCACATAATTTTAGGTTTTTCTCCACCAAAAAACAAAGTTAAAAGGCTATAGTCCATGACATATATTATTTATTCAATAGGTAATAATTAAAATATATGATCAAGTTACAATTTATTTATATTTACCATTTTCACATTGAATTATGGTTTATTAGATGTAAATATATTCAATATGATTCTTCTCCATACCCAAATTTCTTGTTTCTTCGTCAGTAAGCCACAGAGTTGAAAGAATATAAATTAATGACAAATAAATTATATCAAAAATTGATAATCACTAAAATTAAATATTTAAGCTCAATGTTATTTATGTTCACCATAATCACATTGTATTATGGTATAATAGATGTAAAAAAATTCCTGATTTTTCTTCTTCTCCATCACCAAAATTTTGGTTTCTTAACCTCTAAGAAACTAAGTTACGAGACAACAAATGAATGACCCATAATTTATACATTTGCATAACAATTAAAATTAAATAATAAAGATCAATATTTTTTATATTCATCGACTTCAAATTGACTTATGGTATATTACATCTAAAAATATTCAATATGTTTCTTCACCGTCCCAAAGTTTTAGGTTTTTCATCACTGTGCAAAAAACATAATAGACTATAATAGATGTAAGAAATTAAATTATATTTTATTTTTCTACTCCACATAATTTTAGGTTTTTCCCCACCAAAAAACAAAGGTAAAAGGCTATAATCCATGACTTAATTTTTTATAAAATAGGTAATAATTAAAATATATGATCAAGCTAGAATTTATTTATATTTACCATTTTCACATTGAATTATGGTTTATTACATGTAAATATATTCAATATGATTCTTCTCCATCACCAAATTTCTTGTTTCTTCGTCAGTAAGCCACAGAGTTAAAAGACTATAAATGAATGACAAATATATCATATCAAAAATGGATAATCACTAAAATTAAATATTTAAGCTCAATTTTATTTGTGTTCACCATAATCACATTGTATTATGGTATAATAGATGTAAAAAAAATTATGTATTTTACTTCTTCTCCATCACCAAAATTTTGGTTTCATAACCTCTAAGAAACTAAGTTAAGAGACTACAAATGAATGGCCCATAATTTATACATATGCATAACAATTAAAACTAAATAATAAAGCTCAATATTATTTATATTCATCGACTTCAAATTGACTTATGGTATATTACTTCTATAAATATTCAATATGCTTCTTCACCATCCCAAAGTTTTAGGTTTTTCATCACTATGCAAAAAACATAATAGACTACAGCAGATGTAAAAAGTTAAATTATATTTTATTTTTCTACTCCACATAATTTTAGGTTTTTCCCTACCAAAAAACAAAGGTAAAAGGCTATAGTCCATGACATAATTTTTTATAAAATAGGTAATAATTAAAATATATGATCTAGCTAGAATTTATTTATATTTATCATTTTCACATTGAATTATAGTTTATTAGATGTAAATATATTCAATATGATTCTTCTCCAACACCAAATTGCTTGTTTCTTCGTCAGTAAGCCACAGAGTTAAAAGACTATAAATGAATTACAAATAAATTATATCAAAAATGGGTAATCACTAAAATTAAATATTTAAGCTCAATTTTATTTGTGTTTACGATAATCACATTGTAGTATGGTATAATAGATGTCAAAAAATTCTATATTTTACTTCTTCTCCATCACCAATATTTTGGTTTCTTAACCTCTAAGAAACTAAGTTAAGAGACTACAAATGAATGGCCCATAATTTATACATATGCATAACAATTAAAATTAAATAATAAAGCTTGATATTTTTTATATTCATCGAATTCAAATTGACTTATGGTATATTACATCTAAAAATATTCAATATGTTTCTTCACCATCCCAAAGTTTTAGGTTTTTTATCGCTATGCAAAAAAACATAATAGACTATAGTAGATGTAAAAGATTAAATTATATTTTATTTTTCTACTCCATATAATTTTAGGTTTTTCCCCACCAAAAAACAAAGGTAAAAGGCTATAATCCATGACTTAATTTTTTATAAAATAGGTAATAATTAAAATATATGATCAAGCTAGAATTTATTTATATTTACCATTTTCACATTGAATTATGGTTTATTACATGTAAATATATTCAATATGATTCTTCTCCATCACCAAATTTCTTGTTTCTTCGTCAGTAAGCCACAGAGTTAAAAGACTATAAATGAATGACAAATATATCATATCAAAAATGGATAATCACTAAAATTAAATATTTAAGCTCAATTTTATTTGTGTTCACCATAATCACATTGTATTATGGTATAATAGATGTAAAAAAAATTATGTATTTTACTTCTTCTCCATCACCAAAATTTTGGTTTCATAACCTCTAAGAAACTAAGTTAAGAGACTACAAATGAATGGCCCTTAATTTATACATATGCATAACAATTAAAACTAAATAATAAAGCTCAATATTATTTATATTTATCGACTTCAAATTGACTTATGGTATATTACTTCTATAAATATTCAATATGCTTCTTCACCATCCCAAAGTTTTAGGTTTTTCATCACTATGCAAAAAAACATAATAGACTACAGCAGATGTAAAAAGTTAAATTATATTTTATTTTTCTACTCCACCTAATTTTAGGTATTTCCCTACCAAAAAACAAAGGTAAAAGGCTATAGTCCATGACATAATTTTTTATAAAATAGGTAATAATTAAAATTTATGATCTAGCTAGAATTTATTTATATTTATCATTTTCACATTGAGTTATGGTTTATTACATGTAAGTATATTCAATATGATTCTTCTCCATCACCTAATTTCTTGTTTCTTCGTCAGTAAGCCACAGAGTTAAAAGACTATAAATGAATGACAAATATATCATATCAAAAATGGGTAATCACTAAAATTAAATATTTAAGCTCAATTTTATTTGTGTTCACCATAATCACATTGTATTATGGTATAATAGATGTAAAAAAATTCTATATTTTACTTCTTCTCCATCACCAAAATTTTGGTTTATTAACCTCTATGAAACTAAGTTAAGAGACTACAAACGAATGACCCATAATTTATACATATGCATAATAATTAAAATTTATTAATAAAGCTCAATATTATTTATATTCATCGACTTCAAATTGACTTATGGTATATTACTTCTATAAATATTCAATATGCTTCTTCACCATCCCAAAGTTTTAGGTTTTTCATCACTATGCAAAAAACATAATAGACTACAGTAGATTTAAAAAATTAAATTATATTTTATTTTTCTACTCCAAATAATTTTAGGCTTTTCCCTACCAAAAAACAAAGGTAAAAGGCTATCCATGACATAATTTTTTATAAAATAGGTAATAATTAAAATATATGATCTAGCTAGAATTTATTTATATTTATCATTTTCACATTGAATTATAGTTTATTAGATGTAAATATATTCAATATGATTTCTTCTCCATTACCAAATTGCTTGTTTCTTCGTCTGTAAGCCACAGAGTTAAAAGACTATAAATGAATGACAAATAAATTATATCAAAAATGGGTAATCACAAAAATTAAATATTTAAGCTTAATGTTATTTGTGTTCACCATAATCACATTGTATTATGGTATAGTAGATGTAAAAAAATTCCTTATTTTTCTTCTTCTCCATCACCAAAATTTTGGTTTCTTAACCTCTAAGAAACTAAGTGACGAGACTACAAATGAATGACCCATAATTTATACATATGCAAAAAAATAAAAATTAAATAATAAATATCAATATTTTTTATATTCATCGACTTCGAATTGACTTATGGTATATTACATCTAAAAATATTCAATATGTTTCTTCACCGTCCCAAAGTTATAGGTTTTTCATCACTGTGCAAAAAACATACTAGACTATAATAGATGTAAGAAATTAAATTATATTTTATTTTTCTACTCCACATAATTTTAGGTTTTTCCCCACCAAAAAACAAAGGTAAAAGGCTATAATCCATGACATAATTATTTATAAAATAGGTAATAATTAAAATATATGATCAAGCTAGAATTTATTTATATTTACCATTTTCACATTGAATTATGGTTTATCACATGTAAATATATTCAATATGATTCTTCTCCATCACCAAATTTCTTGTTTCTTCGTCAGTAAGCCACATAGTTAAAAGACTATAAATGAATGACAAATATATCATATCAAAAATGGGTAATCACTAAAATTAAATATTTAAGCTCAATTTTATTTGTGTTCACCATAATCACATTGTATTATGGTATAATAGATGTAAAAAAATTCTATATTTTACTTCTTCTCCATCACCAAAATTTTGGTTTCTTAACCTCTATGAAACTAAGTTAAGAGACTACAAATGAATGACCCATAATTTATACATATGCATAACAATTAAAATTAAATAATAAAGCTCAATATTTTTTATATTCATCGACTTCAAATTGACTTATGGTATATTACTTCTAAAAATACTCAATATGCTTCTTCACCATCCCAAAGTTTTACGTTTTTCATCACTATGCAAAAAACATAATAGACTACAATAGATGTAAAAAATTAAATTATATTTTATTTTTCTACTCCACATAATTTTAGGTTTTTCCCTACCAAAAAACAAAGGTAAAAGGCTATAATCCATGACATAATTTTTTATAAAATAGGTAATAATTAAAATATATGATCTAGCTAGAATTTATTTATATTTATCATTTTCACATTGAACTATGGTTTATTAGATGTAAATATATTCAATATGATTCTTCTCCATCACCAAATTGCTTGTTTCTTCGTCAGTAAGCCACAGAGTTAAAAGACTATAAATGAATGACAAATATATCATATCAAAAATGGGTAATCACTAAAATTAAATATTTAACTCAATTTTATTTGTGTTCACGATAATCACATTGTATTATGGTATAATAGAGGTCAAAAAATTAAATATTTTACTTCTTCTCCATCACCAAAATTTTGGTTTCTTAACCTCTAAGAAACTAAGTTAAGAGACTACAAATGAATGGCCCATAATTTATACATATGCATAACAATTAAAAATAAATAATAAAGCTCAATATTTTTTATATTCATCGAATTCAAATTGACTTATGGTATATTACATCTTAAAATATTCAATAAGTTTCTTCACCATCCCAAAGTTTTAGGTTTTTCATCACTGTGCAAAAAACATAATACACTATAGTAGATGTAAGAAATTAAATTATATTTTATTTTTCTACTCCACATAATTTTTGGTTTTTCTCCACCAAAAAACAAAGTTAAAAGGCTATAATCCATGACATATATTATCTATTCAATAGGTAATAATTAAAATATATGATCAAGGTAGAATTTATTTATATTTACCATTTTCACATTGAATTATGATTTATTACATGTAAATATATTCAATATGATTCTTCTCCATCACCAAACTACTTATTTCTTCGTCAGTAAGTCACAGATTAAAAGACTATAAATGAATGACAAATATATCATATCCAAAATGGGTAATCACTAAAAGTAAATATTTAAGCTTAATTTTATTTGTGTTCACCATAATCACATTGTATTATGGTATAATAGATGTAAAAAAATTCTATATTTTACTTCTTCTCCATCACCAAAATTTTGGTTTCTTAACCTCTATGAAACTAAGTTAAGAGACTACAAATGAATGACCCATAATTTATACATATGCATAACAATTAAAATTAAATAATAAAGATCAATATTTTTTATATTCATCGACTTCAAATTGACTTATGGTATATTACATCTAAAAATATTCAATATGTTTCTTCACCGTCCCAAAGTTTTAGGTTTTTCATCACTGTGCAAAAAACATAATAGACTATAGTAGATGTAAGAAAATAAATTATATTTTATTTTTCTATTCCACATAATTTTAGGTTTTTCTCAACCAAAAAACAAAGTTAAAAGGCTATAATCCATGACATATATTATTTATTCAATAGGTAATAATTAAAATATATGATCAAGGTAGAATTTTTTTATATTTACCATTTTCACATTGAATTATGGTTTATTACATGTAAATATATTCAATATGATTCTTCTCCATCACCAAATTTCTTGTTTCTTCGTCAGTATGCCACAAATTAAAAGACTATAAATGAATGACAAATATGTCATATCAAAAATGGATAATCACTAAAAGTAAATATTTAAGCTCAATTTTATTTGTGTTCACCATAATCACATTGTATTATGGTATAATAGATGTAAAAAAATTCTATATTTTACTTCTTCTCCATCACCAAAATTTTGGTTTCTTAACCTCTATGAAACTAAGTTAAGGGACAACAAATGAATGACCCATAATTTATACACATGCATAACAATTAAAATTAAATAATAAAGATCAATATTTTTTATATTCATCGACTTCAAATTGACTTATGGTATATTACATCTAAAAATATTCAATATGTTTCTTCACCGTCCCAAAGTTTTAGGTTTTTCATCACTGTGCAAAAAACATAATAGACTATAGTAGATGTAAGAAATTAAATTATATTTTATTTTTCTACTCCACATAATTTTAGGTTTTTCTCCACCAAAAAACAAAGTTAAAAGGCTATAATCCATGACATATATTATTTATTCAATAGGTAATAATTAAAATATATGATCAAGGTAGAATTTTTTTATATTTACCATTTTCACATTGAATTATGGTTTATTACATGTAAATATATTCAATATGATTCTTCTCCATCACCAAATTTCTTGTTTCTTCGTCAGTATGCCACAGATTAAAAGACTATAAATGAATGACAAATATATCATATCAAAAATGGGTAATCACTAAAAGTAAATATTTAAGCTCAATTTTATTTGTGTTCACCATAATCACATTGTATTATGGTATAATAGATGTAAAAAAAATCTATATTTTACTTCTTCTCCATCACCAAAGTTTTGGTTTCTTAACCTCTATGAAACTAAGTTAAGAGACTACAAATGAATGACCCATAATTTATACATATGCATAACAATTTAAATTAAATAATAAAGATCAATATTTTATATATTCATCGACTTCAAATTGACTTATGGTATATTACATCTAAAAATATTCAATATGTTTCTTCACCGTCCCAAAGTTTTTGGTTTTTCATCACTGTGCAAAAAACATAATAGACTATAGTAGATGTAAGAAATTAAATTATATTTTATTTTTCTACTCCACATAGTTTTAGGTTTTTCTCCACCAAAAAACAAAGTTAAAAGGCTATAATCCATGACATATATTATTTATTCAATAGGTAATAATTAAAATATATGATCAAGGTAGAATTTATTTATATTTACCATTTTCACATTGAATTATGGTTTATTACATGTAAATATATTCAATATGATTCTTCTCCATCACCAAATTTCTTGTTTCTTCGTCAGTATGCCACAGATTAAAAGACTATAAATGAATGACAAATATATCATATCAAAAATGGGTAATCACTAAAAGTAAATATTTAAGCTCAATTTTATTTGTGTTCACCATAATCACATTGTATTATGGTATAATAGATGTAAAAAAAATTCTATATTTTACTTCTTCTCCATCACCAAAATTTTGGTTTCTTAACCTCTATGAAACTAAGTTAAGAGACTACAAATGAATGACCCATAATTTATACACATGCATAACAATTAAAATTAAATAATAAAGATCAATATTTTTTATATTCATCGACTTCAAATTGACTTATGGTATATTACATCTAAAAATATTCAATATGTTTCTTCACCGTCCCAAAGTTTTAGGTTTTTCATCACTGTGCAAAAAACATAATAGACTATAGTAGATGTAAGAAATTAAATTATATTTTATTTTTCTACTCCACATAATTTTAGGTTTTTCTCCACCAAAAAACAAAGTTAAAAGGCTATAATCCATGACATATATTATTTATTCAATAGGTAATAATTAAAATATATGATCAAGGTAGAATTTTTTTATATTTACCATTTTCACATTGAATTATGGTTTATTACATGTAAATATATTCAATATGATTCTTCTCCATCACCAAATTTCTTGTTTCTTCGTCAGTATGCCACAGATTAAAAGACTATAAATGAATGACAAATATATCATATCAAAAATGGGTAATCACTAAAAGTAAATATTTAAGCTCAATTTTATTTGTGTTCACCATAATCACATTGTATTATGGTATAATAGATGTAAAAAAAATCTATATTTTACTTCTTCTCCATCACCAAAGTTTTGGTTTCTTAACCTCTATGAAACTAAGTTAAGAGACTACAAATGAATGACCCATAATTTATACATATGCATAACAATTTAAATTAAATAATAAAGATCAATATTTTATATATTCATCGACTTCAAATTGACTTATGGTATATTACATCTAAAAATATTCAATATGTTTCTTCACCGTCCCAAAGTTTTTGGTTTTTCATCACTGTGCAAAAAACATAATAGACTATAGTAGATGTAAGAAATTAAATTATATTTTATTTTTCTACTCCACATAGTTTTAGGTTTTTCTCCACCAAAAAACAAAGTTAAAAGGCTATAATCCATGACATATATTATTTATTCAATAGGTAATAATTAAAATATATGATCAAGGTAGAATTTATTTATATTTACCATTTTCACATTGAATTATGGTTTATTACATGTAAATATATTCAATATGATTCTTCTCCATCACCAAATTTCTTGTTTCTTCGTCAGTATGCCACAGATTAAAAGACTATAAATGAATGACAAATATATCATATCAAAAATGGGTAATCACTAAAAGTAAATATTTAAGCTCAATTTTATTTGTGTTCACCATAATCACATTGTATTATGGTATAATAGATGTAAAAAAGTTCTATATTTTACTTCTTCTCCATCACCAAAATTTTGGTTTCTTAACCTCTATGAAACTAAGTTAAGAGACTACAAATGAATGACCCATAATTTATACATATGCATAACAATTAAAATTAAATAATAAAGATCAATATTTTTTATATTCATCGACTTCAAATTGACTTATGGTATATTACATCTAAAAATATTCAATATGTTTCTTCACCGTCCCAAAGTTTTAGGTTTTTCATCACTGTGCAAAAAACATAATAGACTATAGTACATGTAAGAAATTAAATTATATTTTATTTTTCTACTCCACATAGTCTTAGGTTTTTCTCCACCAAAAAACAAAGTTAAAAGGCTATAATCCATGACATATATTATTTATTCAATAGGTAATAATTAAAATATATGATCAAGGTAGAATTTATTTATATTTACCATTTTCACATTCAATTATGGTTTATTACATGTAAATATATTCAATATGATTCTTCTCCATCACCAAATTTCTTGTTTCTTCGTCAGTATGCCACAGATTAAAAGACTATAAATGAATGACAAATATATCATATCAAAAATGGGTAATCACTAAAAGTAAATATTTAAGCTCAATTTTATTTGTGTTCACCATAATCACATTGTATTATGGTATAATAGATGTAAAAAAATTCTATATTTTACTTCTTCTCCATCACCAAAATTTTGGTTTCTTAACCTCTATGAAACTAAGTTAAGAGACTACAAATGAATGACCCATAATTTATACATATGCATAACAATTAAAATTAAATAATAAAGATCAATATTTTTTATATTCATCGACTTCAAATTGACTTATGGTATATTACATCTAAAAATATTCAATATGTTTCTTCACCGTCCCAAAGTTTTAGGTTTTTCATCACTGTGCAAAAAACATAATAGACTATAGTAGATGTAAGAAATTAAATTATATTTTATTTTTCTACTCCACATAATTTTAGGTTTTTCTCCACCAAAAAACAAAGTTAAAAGGCTATAATCCATGACATATATTATTTATTCAATAGGTAATAATTAAAATATATGATCAAGGTAGAATTTATTTATATTTACCATTTTCACATTGAATTATGGTTTATTACATGTAAATATATTCAATATGATTCTTCTCCATCACCAAATTTCTTGTTTCTTCGTCAGTATGCCACAGATTAAAAGACTATAAATGAATGACAAATATATCATATCAAAAATGGGTAATCACTAAAAGTAAATATTTAAGCTCAATTTTATTTGTGTTCACCATAATCACATTGTATTATGGTATAATAGATGTAAAAAAGTTCTATATTTTACTTCTTCTCCATCACCAAAATTTTGGTTTCTTAACCTCTATGAAACTAAGTTAAGAGACTACAAATGAATGACCCATAATTTATACATATGCATAACAATTAAAATTAAATAATAAAGATCAATATTTTTTATATTCATCGACTTCAAATTGACTTATGGTATATTACATCTAAAAATATTCAATATGTTTCTTCACCGTCCCAAAGTTTTAGGTTTTTCATCACTGTGCAAAAAACATAATAGACTATAGTACATGTAAGAAATTAAATTATATTTTATTTTTCTACTCCACATAGTTTTAGGTTTTTCTCCACCAAAAAACAAAGTTAAAAGGCTATAATCCATGAGATATATTATTTATTCAATAGGTAATAATTAAAATATATGATCAAGGTAGAATTTATTTATATTTACCATTTTCACATTGAATTATGGTTTATTACATGTAAATATATTCAATATGATTCTTCTCCATCACCAAATTTCTTGTTTCTTCGTCAGTATGCCACAGATTAAAAGACTATAAATGAATGACAAATATATCATATCAAAAATGGGTAATCACTAAAAGTAAATATTTAAGCTCAATTTTATTTGTGTTCACCATAATCACATTGTATTATGGTATAATAGATGTAAAAAAATTCTATATTTTACTTCTTCTCCATCACCAAAATTTTGGTTTCTTAACCTCTATGAAACTAAGTTAAGAGACTACAAATGAATGACCCATAATTTATACATATGCATAACAATTAAAATTAAATAATAAAGATCAATATTTTTTATATTCATCGACTTCAAATTGACTTATGGTATATTACATCTAAAAATATTCAATATGTTTCTTCACCGTCCCAAAGTTTTAGGTTTTTCATCACTGTGCAAAAAACATAATAGACTATAGTAGATGTAAGAAATTAAATTATATTTTATTTTTCTACTCCACATAATTTTAGGTTTTTCTCCACCAAAAAACAAAGTTAAAAGGCTATAATCCATGACATATATTATTTATTCAATAGGTAATAATTAAAATATTAGATCAAGGTAGAATTTATTTATATTTACCATTTTCACATTGAATTATGGTTTATTACATGTAAATATATTCAATATGATTCTTCTCCATCACCAAATTTCTTGTTTCTTTGTCAGTATGCCACAGATTAAAAGACTATAAATGAATGACAAATATATCATATCAAAAATGGGTAATCACTAAAAGTAAATATTTAAGCTCAATTTTATTTGTGTTCACCATAATCACATTGTATTATGGTATAATAGATGTAAAAAAATTCTATATTTTACTTCTTCTCCATCACCAAAATTTTGGTTTCTTAACCTCTATGAAACTAAGTTAAGAGACTACAAATGAATGACCCATAATTTATACACATGCATAACAATTAAAATTAAATAATAAAGATCAATATTTTTTATATTCATCGACTTCAAATTGACTTATGGTATATTACATCTAAAAATATTCAATATGTTTCTTCACCGTCCCAAAGTTTTAGGTTTTTCATCACTGTGCAAAAAACATAATAGACTATAGTAGATGTAAGAAATTAAATTATATTTTATTTTTCTACTCCACATAATTTTAGGTTTTTCTCCACCAAAAAACAAAGTTAAAAGGCTATAATCCATGACATATATTATTTATTCAATAGGTAATAATTAAAATATATGATCAAGGTAGAATTTTTTTATATTTACCATTTTCACATTGAATTATGGTTTATTACATGTAAATATATTCAATATGATTCTTCTCCATCACCAAATTTCTTGTTTCTTCGTCAGTATGCCACAGATTAAAAGACTATAAATGAATGACAAATATATCATATCAAAAATGGGTAATCACTAAAAGTAAATATTTAAGCTCAATTTTATTTGTGTTCACCATAATCACATTGTATTATGGTATAATAGATGTAAAAAAATTCTATATTTTACTTCTTCTCATTCACCAAAATTTTGGTTTCTTAACCTCTATGAAACTAAGTTAAGAGACTACAAATGAATGACCCATAATTTATACACATGCATAACAATTAAAATTAAATAATAAAGATCAATATTTTTTATATTCATCGACTTCAAATTGACTTATGGTATATTACATCTAAAAATATTCAATATGTTTCTTCACCGTCCCAAAGTTTTAGGTTTTTCATCACTGTGCAAAAAACATAATAGACTATAGTAGATGTAAGAAATTAAATTATATTTTATTTTTCTACTCCACATAATTTTAGGTTTTTCTCCACCAAAAAACAAAGTTAAAAGGCTATAATCCATGACATATATTATTTATTCAATAGGTAATAATTAAAATATATGATCAAGGTAGAATTTATTTATATTTACCATTTTCACATTGAATTATGGTTTATTACATGTAAATATATTCAATATGATTCTTCTCCATCACCAAATTTCTTGTTTCTTCGTCAGTATGCCACAGATTAAAAGACTATAAATGAATGACAAATATATCATATCAAAAATGGGTAATCACTAAAAGTAAATATTTAAGCTCAATTTTATTTGTGTTCACCATAATCACATTGTATTATGGTATAATAGATGTAAAAAAATTCTATATTTTACTTCTTCTCCATCACCAAAATTTTGGTTTCTTAACCTCTATGAAACTAAGTTAAGAGACTACAAATGAATGACCCATAATTTATACATATGCATAACAATTAAAATTAAATAATAAAGATCAATATTTTTTATATTCATCGACTTCAAATTGACTTATGGTATATTACATCTAAAAATATTCAATATGTTTCTTCACCGTCCCAAAGTTTTAGGTTTTTCATCACTGTGCAAAAAACATAATAGACTATAGTAGATGTAAGAAATTAAATTATATTTTATTTTTCTACTCCACATAATTTTAGGTTTTTCTCCACCAAAAAACAAAGTTAAAAGGCTATAATCCATGACATATATTATTTATTCAATAGGTAATAATTAAAATATATGATCAAGGTAGAATTTATTTATATTTACCATTTTCACATTGAATTATGGTTTATTACATGTAAATATATTCAATATGATTCTTCTCCATCACCAAATTTCTTGTTTCTTCGTCAGTATGCCACAGATTAAAAGACTATAAATGAATGACAAATATATCATATCAAAAATGGGTAATCACTAAAAGTAAATATTTAAGCTCAATTTTATTTGTGTTCACCATAATCACATTGTATTATGGTATAATAGATGTAAAAAAGTTCTATATTTTACTTCTTCTCCATCACCAAAATTTTGGTTTCTTAACCTCTATGAAACTAAGTTAAGAGACTACAAATGAATGACCCATAATTTATACATATGCATAACAATTAAAATTAAATAATAAAGATCAATATTTTTTATATTCATCGACTTCAAATTGACTTATGGTATATTACATCTAAAAATATTCAATATGTTTCTTCACCGTCCCAAAGTTTTAGGTTTTTCATCACTGTGCAAAAAACATAATAGACTATAGTACATGTAAGAAATTAAATTATATTTTATTTTTCTACTCCACATAGTTTTAGGTTTTTCTCCACCAAAAAACAAAGTTAAAAGGCTATAATCCATGAGATATATTATTTATTCAATAGGTAATAATTAAAATATATGATCAAGGTAGAATTTATTTATATTTACCATTTTCACATTGAATTATGGTTTATTACATGTAAATATATTCAATATGATTCTTCTCCATCACCAAATTTCTTGTTTCTTCGTCAGTATGCCACAGATTAAAAGACTATAAATGAATGACAAATATATCATATCAAAAATGGGTAATCACTAAAAGTAAATATTTAAGCTCAATTTTATTTGTGTTCACCATAATCACATTGTATTATGGTATAATAGATGTAAAAAAATTCTATATTTTACTTCTTCTCCATCACCAAAATTTTGGTTTCTTAACCTCTATGAAACTAAGTTAAGAGACTACAAATGAATGACCCATAATTTATACATATGCATAACAATTAAAATTAAATAATAAAGATCAATATTTTTTATATTCATCGACTTCAAATTGACTTATGGTATATTACATCTAAAAATATTCAATATGTTTCTTCACCGTCCCAAAGTTTTAGGTTTTTCATCACTGTGCAAAAAACATAATAGACTATAGTAGATGTAAGAAATTAAATTATATTTTATTTTTCTACTCCACATAATTTTAGGTTTTTCTCCACCAAAAAACAAAGTTAAAAGGCTATAATCCATGACATATATTATTTATTCAATAGGTAATAATTAAAATATTAGATCAAGGTAGAATTTATTTATATTTACCATTTTCACATTGAATTATGGTTTATTACATGTAAATATATTCAATATGATTCTTCTCCATCACCAAATTTCTTGTTTCTTTGTCAGTATGCCACAGATTAAAAGACTATAAATGAATGACAAATATATCATATCAAAAATGGGTAATCACTAAAAGTAAATATTTAAGCTCAATTTTATTTGTGTTCACCATAATCACATTGTATTATGGTATAATAGATGTAAAAAAATTCTATATTTTACTTCTTCTCCATCACCAAAATTTTGGTTTCTTAACCTCTATGAAACTAAGTTAAGAGACTACAAATGAATGACCCATAATTTATACACATGCATAACAATTAAAATTAAATAATAAAGATCAATATTTTTTATATTCATCGACTTCAAATTGACTTATGGTATATTACATCTAAAAATATTCAATATGTTTCTTCACCGTCCCAAAGTTTTAGGTTTTTCATCACTGTGCAAAAAACATAATAGACTATAGTAGATGTAAGAAATTAAATTATATTTTATTTTTCTACTCCACATAATTTTAGGTTTTTCTCCACCAAAAAACAAAGTTAAAAGGCTATAATCCATGACATATATTATTTATTCAATAGGTAATAATTAAAATATATGATCAAGGTAGAATTTTTTTATATTTACCATTTTCACATTGAATTATGGTTTATTACATGTAAATATATTCAATATGATTCTTCTCCATCACCAAATTTCTTGTTTCTTCGTCAGTATGCCACAGATTAAAAGACTATAAATGAATGACAAATATATCATATCAAAAATGGGTAATCACTAAAAGTAAATATTTAAGCTCAATTTTATTTGTGTTCACCATAATCACATTGTATTATGGTATAATAGATGTAAAAAAATTCTATATTTTACTTCTTCTCATTCACCAAAATTTTGGTTTCTTAACCTCTATGAAACTAAGTTAAGAGACTACAAATGAATGACCCATAATTTATACACATGCATAACAATTAAAATTAAATAATAAAGATCAATATTTTTTATATTCATCGACTTCAAATTGACTTATGGTATATTACATCTAAAAATATTCAATATGTTTCTTCACCGTCCCAAAGTTTTAGGTTTTTCATCACTGTGCAAAAAACATAATAGACTATAGTAGATGTAAGAAATTAAATTATATTTTATTTTTCTACTCCACATAATTTTAGGTTTTTCTCCACCAAAAAACAAAGTTAAAAGGCTATAATCCATGACATATATTATTTATTCAATAGGTAATAATTAAAATATATGATCAAGGTAGAATTTATTTATATTTACCATTTTCACATTGAATTATGGTTTATTACATGTAAATATATTCAATATGATTCTTCTCCATCACCAAATTTCTTGTTTCTTCGTCAGTATGCCACAGATTAAAAGACTATAAATGAATGACAAATATATCATATCAAAAATGGGTAATCACTAAAAGTAAATATTTAAGCTCAATTTTATTTGTGTTCACCATAATCACATTGTATTATGGTATAATAGATGTAAAAAAATTCTATATTTTACTTCTTCTCCATCACCAAAATTTTGGTTTCTTAACCTCTATGAAACTAAGTTAAGAGACTACAAATGAATGACCCATAATTTATACACATGCATAACAATTAAAATTAAATAATAAAGATCAATATTTTTTATATTCATCGACTTCAAATTGACTTATGGTATATTACATCTAAAAATATTCAATATGTTTCTTCACCGTCCCAAAGTTTTAGGTTTTTCATCACTGTGCAAAAAACATAATAGACTATAGTAGATGTAAGAAATTAAATTATATTTTATTTTTCTACTCCACATAATTTTAGGTTTTTCTCCACCAAAAAACAAAGTTAAAAGGCTATAATCCATGACATATATTATTTATTCAATAGGTAATAATTAAAATATATGATCAAGGTAGAATTTTTTTATATTTACCATTTTCACATTGAATTATGGTTTATTACATGTAAATATATTCAATATGATTCTTCTCCATCACCAAATTTCTTGTTTCTTCGTCAGTATGCCACAGATTAAAAGACTATAAATGAATGACAAATATATCATATCAAAAATGGGTAATCACTAAAAGTAAATATTTAAGCTCAATTTTATTTGTGTTCACCATAATCACATTGTATTATGGTATAATAGATGTAAAAAAATTCTATATTTTACTTCTTCTCCATCACCAAAATTTTGGTTTCTTAACCTCTATGAAACTAAGTTAAGAGACTACAAATGAATGACCCATAATTTATACACATGCATAAAAATTAAAATTAAATAATAAAGATCAATATTTTTTATATTCATCGACTTCAAATTGACTTATGGTATATTACATCTAAAAATATTCAATATGTTTCTTCACCGTCCCAAAGTTTTAGGTTTTTCATCACTGTGCAAAAAACATAATAGACTATAGTAGATGTAAGAAATTAAATTATATTTTATTTTTCTACTCCACATAATTTTAGGTTTTTCTCCACCAAAAAACAAAGTTAAAAGGCTATAATCCATGACATATATTATTTATTCAATAGGTAATAATTAAAATATATGATCAAGGTAGAATTTTTTTATATTTACCATTTTCACATTGAATTATGGTTTATTACATGTAAATATATTCAATATGATTCTTCTCCATCACCAAATTTCTTGTTTCTTCGTCAGTATGCCACAGATTAAAAGACTATAAATGAATGACAAATATATCATATCAAAAATGGGTAATCACTAAAAGTAAATATTTAAGCTCAATTTTATTTGTGTTCACCATAATCACATTGTATTATGGTATAATAGATGTAAAAAAAATCTATATTTTACTTCTTCTCCATCACCAAAGTTTTGGTTTCTTAACCTTTATGAAACTAAGTTAAGAGACTACAAATGAATGACCCATAATTTATACATATGCATAACAATTTAAATTAAATAATAAAGATCAATATTTTATATATTCATCGACTTCAAATTGACTTATGGTATATTACATCTAAAAATATTCAATATGTTTCTTCACCGTCCCAAAGTTTTTGGTTTTTCATCACTGTGCAAAAAACATAATAGACTATAGTAGATGTAAGAAATTAAATTATATTTTATTTTTCTACTCCACATAGTTTTAGGTTTTTCTCCACCAAAAAACAAAGTTAAAAGGCTATAATCCATGACATATATTATTTATTCAATAGGTAATAATTAAAATATATGATCAAGGTAGAATTTATTTATATTTACCATTTTCACATTGAATTATGGTTTATTACATGTAAATATATTCAATATGATTCTTCTCCATCACCAAATTTCTTGTTTCTTCGTCAGTATGCCACAGATTAAAAGACTATAAATGAATGACAAATATATCATATCAAAAATGGGTAATCACTAAAAGTAAATATTTAAGCTCAATTTTATTTGTGTTCACCATAATCACATTGTATTATGGTATAATAGATGTAAAAAAGTTCTATATTTTACTTCTTCTCCATCACCAAAATTTTGGTTTCTTAACCTCTATGAAACTAAGTTAAGAGACTACAAATGAATGACCCATAATTTATACATATGCATAACAATTAAAATTAAATAATAAAGATCAATATTTTTTATATTCATCGACTTCAAATTGACTTATGGTATATTACATCTAAAAATATTCAATATGTTTCTTCACCGTCCCAAAGTTTTAGGTTTTTCATCACTGTGCAAAAAACATAATAGACTATAGTAGATGTAAGAAATTAAATTATATTTTATTTTTCTACTCCACATAGTTTTAGGTTTTTCTCCACCAAAAAACAAAGTTAAAAGGCTATAATCCATGACATATATTATTTATTCAATAGGTAATAATTAAAATATATGATCAAGGTAGAATTTATTTATATTTACCATTTTCACATTGAATTATGGTTTATTACATGTAAATATATTCAATATGATTCTTCTCCATCACCAAATTTCTTGTTTCTTCGTCAGTATGCCACAGATTAAAAGACTATAAATGAATGACAAATATATCATATCAAAAATGGGTAATCACTAAAAGTAAATATTTAAGCTCAATTTTATTTGTGTTCACCATAATCACATTGTATTATGGTATAATAGATGTAAAAAAAATTCTATATTTTACTTCTTCTCCATCACCAAAATTTTGGTTTCTTAACCTCTATGAAACTAAGTTAAGAGACTACAAATGAATGACCCATAATTTATACACATGCATAACAATTAAAATTAAATAATAAAGATCAATATTTTTTATATTCATCGACTTCAAATTGACTTATGGTATATTACATCTAAAAATATTCAATATGTTTCTTCACCGTCCCAAAGTTTTAGGTTTTTCATCACTGTGCAAAAAACATAATAGACTATAGTAGATGTAAGAAATTAAATTATATTTTATTTTTCTACTCCACATAATTTTAGGTTTTTCTCCACCAAAAAACAAAGTTAAAAGGCTATAATCCATGACATATATTATTTATTCAATAGGTAATAATTAAAATATATGATCAAGGTAGAATTTTTTTATATTTACCATTTTCACATTGAATTATGGTTTATTACATGTAAATATATTCAATATGATTCTTCTCCATCACCAAATTTCTTGTTTCTTCGTCAGTATGCCACAGATTAAAAGACTATAAATGAATGACAAATATATCATATCAAAAATGGGTAATCACTAAAAGTAAATATTTAAGCTCAAATTTATTTGTGTTCACCATAATCACATTGTATTATGGTATAATAGATGTAAAAAAAATCTATATTTTACTTCTTCTCCATCACCAAAGTTTTGGTTTCTTAACCTCTATGAAACTAAGTTAAGAGACTACAAATGAATGACCCATAATTTATACATATGCATAACAATTAAAATTAAATAATAAAGATCAATATTTTATATATTCATCGACTTCAAATTGACTTATGGTATATTACATCTAAAAATATTCAATATGTTTCTTCACCGTCCCAAAGTTTTTGGTTTTTCATCACTGTGCAAAACACATAATAGACTATAGTAGATGTAAGAAATTAAATTATATTTTATTTTTCTACTCCACATAGTTTTAGGTTTTTCTCCACCAAAAAACAAAGTTAAAAGGCTATAATCCATGACATATATTATTTATTCAATAGGTAATAATTAAAAGTATATGATCAAGGTAGAATTTATTTATATTTACCATTTTCACATTGAATTATGGTTTATTACATGTAAATATATTCAATATGATTCTTCTCCATCACCAAATTTCTTGTTTCTTCGTCAGTATGCCACAGATTAAAAGACTATAAATGAATGACAAATATATCATATCAAAAATGGGTAATCACTAAAAGTAAATATTTAAGCTCAATTTTATTTGTGTTCACCATAGTCACATTGTATTATGGTATAATAGATGTAAAAAAGTTCTATATTTTACTTCTTCTCCATCACCAAAATTTTGGTTTCTTAACCTCTATGAAACTAAGTTAAGAGACTACAAATGAATGACCCATAATTTATACATATGCATAACAATTAAAATTAAATAATAAAGATCAATATTTTTTATATTCATCGACTTCAAATTGACTTATGGTATATTACATCTAAAAATATTCAATATGTTTCTTCACCGTCCCAAAGTTTTAGGTTTTTCATCACTGTGCAAAAAACATAATAGACTATAGTAGATGTAAGAAATTAAATTATATTTTATTTTTCTACTCCACATAGTTTTAGGTTTTTCTCCACCAAAAAACAAAGTTAAAAGGCTATAATCCATGACATATATTATTTATTCAATAGGTAATAATTAAAATATATGATCAAGGTAGAATTTATTTATATTTACCATTTTCACATTGAATTATGGTTTATTACATGTAAATATATTCAATATGATTCTTCTCCATCACCAAATTTCTTGTTTCTTCGTCAGTATGCCACAGATTAAAAGACTATAAATGAATGACAAATATATCATATCAAAAATGGGTAATCACTAAAAGTAAATATTTAAGCTCAATTTTATTTGTGTTCACCATAATCACATTGTATTATGGTATAATAGATGTAAAAAAATTCTATATTTTACTTCTTCTCCATCACCAAAATTTTGGTTTCTTAACCTCTATGAAACTAAGTTAAGAGACTACAAATGAATGACCCATAATTTATACATATGCATAACAATTTAAATTAAATAATAAAGATCAATATTTTATATATTCATCGACTTCAAATTGACTTATGGTATATTACATCTAAAAATATTCAATATGTTTCTTCACCGTCCCAAAGTTTTAGGTTTTTCATCACTGTGCAAAAAACATAATAGACTATAGTACATGTAAGAAATTAAATTATATTTTATTTTTCTACTCCACATAGTTTTAGGTTTTTCTCCACCAAAAAACAAAGTTAAAAGGCTATAATCCATGACATATATTATTTATTCAATAGGTAATAATTAAAATATATGATCAAGGTAGAATTTATTTATATTTACCATTTTCACATTGAATTATGGTTTATTACATGTAAATATATTCAATATGATTCTTCTCCATCACCAAATTTCTTGTTTCTTCGTCAGTATGCCACAGATTAAAAGACTATAAATGAATGACAAATATATCATATCAAAAATGGGTAATCACTAAAAGTAAATATTTAAGCTCAATTTTATTTGTGTTCACCATAATCACATTGTATTATGGTATAATAGATGTAAAAAAATTCTATATTTTACTTCTTCTCCATCACCAAAATTTTGGTTTCTTAACCTCTATGAAACTAAGTTAAGAGACTACAAATGAATGACCCATAATTTATACATATGCATAACAATTAAAATTAAATAATAAAGATCAATATTTTTTATATTCATCGACTTCAAATTGACTTATGGTATATTACATCTAAAAATATTCAATATGTTTCTTCACCGTCCCAAAGTTTTAGGTTTTTCATCACTGTGCAAAACACATAATAGACTATAGTACATGTAAGAAATTAAATTATATTTTATTTTTCTACTCCACATAGTTTTAGGTTTTTCTCCACCAAAAAACAAAGTTAAAAGGCTATAATCCATGACATATATTATTTATTCAATAGGTAATAATTAAAAGTATATGATCAAGGTAGAATTTATTTATATTTACCATTTTCACATTGAATTATGGTTTATTACATGTAAATATATTCAATATGATTCTTCTCCATCACCAAATTTCTTGTTTCTTCGTCAGTATGCCACAGATTAAAAGACTATAAATGAATGACAAATATATCATATCAAAAATGGGTAATCACTAAAAGTAAATATTTAAGCTCAATTTTATTTGTGTTCACCATAGTCACATTGTATTATGGTATAATAGATGTAAAAAAATTCTATATTTTACTTCTTCTCCATCACCAAAATTTTGGTTTCTTAACCTCTATGAAACTAAGTTAAGAGACTACAAATGAATGACCCATAATTTATACATATGCATAACAATTAAAATTAAATAATAAAGATCAATATTTTTTATATTCATCGACTTCAAATTGACTTATGGTATATTACATCTAAAAATATTCAATATGTTTCTTCACCGTCCCAAAGTTTTAGGTTTTTCATCACTGTGCAAAAAACATAATAGACTATAGTAGATGTAAGAAATTAAATTATATTTTATTTTTCTACTCCACATAGTTTTAGGTTTTTCTCCACCAAAAAACAAAGTTAAAAGGCTATAATCCATGACATATATTATTTATTCAATAGGTAATAATTAAAATATATGATCAAGGTAGAATTTATTTATATTTACCATTTTCACATTGAATTATGGTTTATTACATGTAAATATATTCAATATGATTCTTCTCCATCACCAAATTTCTTGTTTCTTCGTCAGTATGCCACAGATTAAAAGACTATAAATGAATGACAAATATATCATATCAAAAATGGGTAATCACTAAAAGTAAATATTTAAGCTCAATTTTATTTGTGTTCACCATAATCACATTGTATTATGGTATAATAGATGTAAAAAAATTCTATATTTTACTTCTTCTCCATCACCAAAATTTTGGTTTCTTAACCTCTATGAAACTAAGTTAAGAGACTACAAATGAATGACCCATAATTTATACATATGCATAACAATTAAAATTAAATAATAAAGATCAATATTTTTTATATTCATCGACTTCAAATTGACTTATGGTATATTACATCTAAAAATATTCAATATGTTTCTTCACCGTCCCAAAGTTATAGGTTTTTCATCACTGTGCAAAAAACATAATAGACTATAGTAGATGTAAGAAATTAAATTATATTTTATTTTTCTACTCCACATAGTTTTAGGTTTTTCTCCACCAAAAAACAAAGTTAAAAGGCTATAATCCATGACATATATTATTTATTCAATAGGTAATAATTAAAATATATGATCAAGGTAGAATTTATTTATATTTACCATTTTCACATTGAATTATGGTTTATTACATGTAAATATATTCAATATGATTCTTCTCCATCACCAAATTTCTTGTTTCTTCGTCAGTATGCCACAGATTAAAAGACTATAAATGAATGACAAATATATCATATCAAAAATGGGTAATCACTAAAAGTAAATATTTAAGCTCAATTTTATTTGTGTTCACCATAATCACATTGTATTATGGTATAATAGATGTAAAAAAATTCTATATTTTACTTCTTCTCCATCACCAAAATTTTGGTTTCTTAACCTCTATGAAACTAAGTTAAGAGACTACAAATGAATGACCCATAATTTATACATATGCATAACAATTTAAATTAAATAATAAAGATCAATATTTTATATATTCATCGACTTCAAATTGACTTATGGTATATTACATCTAAAAATATTCAATATGTTTCTTCACCGTCCCAAAGTTTTAGGTTTTTCATCACTGTGCAAAAAACATAATAGACTATAGTACATGTAAGAAATTAAATTATATTTTATTTTTCTACTCCACATAGTTTTAGGTTTTTCTCCACCAAAAAACAAAGTTAAAAGGCTATAATCCATGACATATATTATTTATTCAATAGGTAATAATTAAAATATATGATCAAGGTAGAATTTATTTATATTTACCATTTTCACATTGAATTATGGTTTATTACATGTAAATATATTCAATATGATTCTTCTCCATCACCAAATTTCTTGTTTCTTCGTCAGTATGCCACAGATTAAAAGACTATAAATGAATGACAAATATATCATATCAAAAATGGGTAATCACTAAAAGTAAATATTTAAGCTCAATTTTATTTGTGTTCACCATAATCACATTGTATTATGGTATAATAGATGTAAAAAAATTCTATATTTTACTTCTTCTCCATCACCAAAATTTTGGTTTCTTAACCTCTATGAAACTAAGTTAAGAGACTACAAATGAATGACCCATAATTTATACATATGCATAACAATTAAAATTAAATAATAAAGATCAATATTTTTTATATTCATCGACTTCAAATTGACTTATGGTATATTACATCTAAAAATATTCAATATGTTTCTTCACCGTCCCAAAGTTTTAGGTTTTTCATCACTGTGCAAAACACATAATAGACTATAGTACATGTAAGAAATTAAATTATATTTTATTTTTCTACTCCACATAGTTTTAGGTTTTTCTCCACCAAAAAACAAAGTTAAAAGGCTATAATCCATGACATATATTATTTATTCAATAGGTAATAATTAAAAGTATATGATCAAGGTAGAATTTATTTATATTTACCATTTTCACATTGAATTATGGTTTATTACATGTAAATATATTCAATATGATTCTTCTCCATCACCAAATTTCTTGTTTCTTCGTCAGTATGCCACAGATTAAAAGACTATAAATGAATGACAAATATATCATATCAAAAATGGGTAATCACTAAAAGTAAATATTTAAGCTCAATTTTATTTGTGTTCACCATAGTCACATTGTATTATGGTATAATAGATGTAAAAAAATTCTATATTTTACTTCTTCTCCATCACCAAAATTTTGGTTTCTTAACCTCTATGAAACTAAGTTAAGAGACTACAAATGAATGACCCATAATTTATACATATGCATAACAATTAAAATTAAATAATAAAGATCAATATTTTTTATATTCATCGACTTCAAATTGACTTATGGTATATTACATCTAAAAATATTCAATATGTTTCTTCACCGTCCCAAAGTTTTAGGTTTTTCATCACTGTGCAAAAAACATAATAGACTATAGTAGATGTAAGAAATTAAATTATATTTTATTTTTCTACTCCACATAGTTTTAGGTTTTTCTCCACCAAAAAACAAAGTTAAAAGGCTATAATCCATGACATATATTATTTATTCAATAGGTAATAATTAAAATATATGATCAAGGTAGAATTTATTTATATTTACCATTTTCACATTGAATTATGGTTTATTACATGTAAATATATTCAATATGATTCTTCTCCATCACCAAATTTCTTGTTTCTTCGTCAGTATGCCACAGATTAAAAGACTATAAATGAATGACAAATATATCATATCAAAAATGGGTAATCACTAAAAGTAAATATTTAAGCTCAATTTTATTTGTGTTCACCATAATCACATTGTATTATGGTATAATAGATGTAAAAAAATTCTATATTTTACTTCTTCTCCATCACCAAAATTTTGGTTTCTTAACCTCTATGAAACTAAGTTAAGAGACTACAAATGAATGACCCATAATTTATACATATGCATAACAATTAAAATTAAATAATA
>CAWUDS030004947.1:0-67566 GCA_963859935.3 Lathyrus sativus | reverse complement strand
TCTTCTTCCTTAGGGTCCTTCTCCATTATTAGAAAAGGAGAGTCTTCAAGAATAGGCAAACCAATCAAGCAAGAATATTCCTCAAGTGTAGGTACCAGCTGGTAATCAGGAAAAGTGAAACAACGATAGAGTGGATCATAAAACTGGAGAAGCGTGGAGAGAAGTCCCAGATCCATCTTCCTTTTTACCCTTAACAATGACAATAAGTTCCCATACTTGCTCTTGAATCCTTCTAGGTCTGTTATCAAAGTGCTCAACCTTTCTATGTCATCCAAGTTAGGACTTTTGTAAGTGTACTTAATAGTTTTCTTTTTTCCACTATCCATGATGATCCTAATGTTTACAAACAAGAGATCTGAGTTCCATGAAAATTTTATGATATGATGTTTATGAATGCATGAATGCACAAGCACAGGTAAGCACAGATTCACATATACATGAGTAAACAGATAAAGGTTTTGGTTTGGAGAACATGAGTATGGAGTCAAGGTCTACCCACCCCAAGGTATGTACTAAGGTCTTCAAAACTGCAGAACAAGGTTCTAAAAGAGTTCCCAAAGTCCTCGACCCATCTTTCGGATATTATCAATTTCCCAAATACTTGGTGGTCGAAAATATTCTCAAGAGAGTCTCGTCCAAGTGTAGTGTCGCGTATCAACTACTTTGGAATTACTTCCTTATAGTCATTGCACTACATCCTAATAAAGCCATAGTGGGGGAAAAGGTAATCTAAAATTTCTCAGTATCATGGGTTCCCATGTAGAAGTAGCATTGTTTTCACGAATACTCGATCAACAATACTAACTCTCAGAAGGCCTCTACTGAGCGGTGGTTTTCTCAAGGTCAACTTGGTCGGGAATTGTCGCTACGCGGAGTGTCGCTACTGCAAAAATCGGCGCCGGCTGAACAGAAGAGTCGCCACCGTGCGTTATTTATCCCAACGGAGGGAAAGGAAACGCTCGAGGTAAACCTACCGCAAAGACGGGAAAGGTATGGTCATCGCAACCAAAACCTGGATTCGGGAGTCGGTTACGCAAGGGGGAAGGTATTAGCACCCCTCACGTCCGTCGTACTCGACGGGATCCACGCTTGTTTGGTTTGTCTAAAGGATGCAAAAACAATCTATCTATGGCTGCTAAATCTAAACGGAAGGGAATTGACTCGATAGAGCGTCGCACTCTATGCCTACGTATTCTCAAGAGAGAAAGTCATAGTCAACGTAGTTTGGGACTACAGGGAATTAGCTCGTCAAGACTTCACGTCTTGTGCCTACGTACTTCCACACAACATGGAAGATCAGAGCTTTCGTAGTTCAGGGCTAACTACGGCTAAGCAGAGTGTTCTCACACATGAGTGAGATATTTAAATTGGTTTGAGAGGTACGGGAACCTATGGGAACTAAAGCTACGGTCTGGTCTCAAATGCACTCGGGCACGAGAAAATGATAACATCAGTCGTCAGCGGGAAAGTCTCGATCGCACATGCAGCGAGAGAACAAAAAGGTTAGTTGTTAGTGTGCTCGCTAGGATATTGCATCCTATGCCTACATATTCTCGCTCAGTACGAGAAATCAGAGCAGCTGTAGTTCGGCTAACTTTCGGGACCACAACTCAAATCTCGTTTTATTAACATTCCGAAAAGGATTACAATGATTGAGAAATAGGACTAAACTCCTAAGAAATACTATCCTATCCATCTACAATGGAAAATCAAGTGGAAAATAGTCCCCTAACAAGTGGACTTCTAAAACTACCTCTAAAAAGGTAAAATAAACTCTATGAAAAATTATATCCTAAAAGAAAAATATTAAAATCCATATATTCTCTATTTTTTTATTTCTTTATTTTTTTCCATATTCCTTTTCAATTATTTTTCTTCTATTCTTTTTTATATTTCTTTTCATAATATTCTTTTATTCTTTTTTTTTCAAATATTCTTTTTTCAACATTCTTTTTTTTTTTACATTCTTTTATTCTTTTTTTTTCTTTCTAAAGATCTAAACAAATGCACAAAAGAAAATAATAAAAAAAACAAAAGAAAAACAAGGGGGTGCAGGTCCAGCCAGGAGGTGCAATCAGCAGAAAAAACAATAGAAACTGGGCCCAGCCCAACAAAAGATATGCAGAAACGGGAGGGGTGCTGGAATGAAAACGGAGGGTGTGATTAGCGAAGTTCATTGGGCTTCAGCCCAATCAGACCAAACAAAAAACCAAAAACGAAGGGGGGAACGCCCACGATGGGGAGGTGTACGGATGGAAATCCATGGGCCCAACCCAATCCAATACGCGGACTCCTTCTCCCTTTCTCGTTCCACTCTCTAATTCCTCTTCTCCTTCTCCCCAACCATTGTTCACTCTCCTGAAACCCTAATCGGCGCCGTTCTCAACTTCTCCCACTCTCTCAGAATCTCTCTCTCCGTTCAATCTTTATCATTTTAGCACCATATTCGTTCACACCAAACAATCATCAATCTTCCAATACCTCTCACAAATTGCTCAATCAAACCGAATAAACACAACCACCACTTCTTCAAGGTACTCGAAGGTTCTTGAAGGTGTTCGTTCTTGAAGACGGAGATACGAAAATTACTCGCCGATGGAAGTGTCAACACAAGAATTTGAAAGAACCTGACATCTCTTGATGATTATTGAGGAATCTGGGAATCTTCTGGGAAAGAAACGAAGAACACGGTGGAAATCAATGCACAGACGATGAAGATCGTTGAAGATCCGGTTGATATTTCTGGAAATTTGACGGATGATGTTCTTGAGGAATGATGAACAAAGATGAAGATCTTGGAGGAGGTTTCTGGAGACGAGACGATGAAGATCTTGGAAACAAACGGTTACAAACACGATGAGTATTGTTGACGATCCGTGATGCTGATCTTGGAGAAATCTGGAAACGGATGAACCTGATGAACGTTCTTCAAGTTTTCTGGGAAAAGGCTTGAAGGTGATGAACGGTTGTTGGATCGTTTTCTGGAAGATCTGGAAACGTGATGAACTAATAAACGATATTGATGAAGTTCCTTGAAGATCTGTGGATCTTAGTGAAGAGCGGATGAACACGGATGCATATTCTTGAAAAGAACATGAGTTGCAGATCTTGATGAATATGGCAAAACTGGAGAAAAGACTCATGAACATCATGAACAAGGCATGAAGATTCCGGCGGGTTAAGGGATTCTCCGGCGAGGTTGATGAAGGTGTGAACGGGGAAGACGAAGAAACGATGATTCTGGAGATTTTCTGGAAAAAAGTAGGATTCCGGTGGTTGTTGTGGTGGTCGGAGGGAGTTAGGGTGGTCGAAGGTGAGCGGTTAGGGTGGTCGGAAGAAGTTGATGGCGGTGGTTGCATGGCCGGCAGCCATGCAATAGGTGGAGCTCAGGTGATGACAAGTGTCACGGGGGAGTCAGAGGGAGGAGCTGCATGTGTAACACGTGGCTTTGGGGGTGGCGTGGCGTGGCAGGATGAGGAGAGATATGGGAGTGAGGTGTCACATTCTGGGTGAAGGTGAAAAATGAAGTGTCTCCCTCTGTGTGTAACACGTGTGATCTTTTATAGTGACACAGATTTTTCTTGGACTTGCGGAAGTGGGCCTTGACTGATAACGCTGGATAATAAGCCCAATGTGCTAATACTGAATAATGGACCTGATGCTGATTAATGACATTAAAATGGACTTAAACATGGATTAACAAAATAACAAAAATGATTAATGAAAAATGGTAACTGACTGGATGATGGATTAAATGGAAATTAATGAGTGATGATTAAGACTAATGCTGGTTAATGATGGAAAACGAAATTGGTTAATTAAACCTAATTAAAACTGTACAATTAAATCTAATTAAACAAACAATTAAACTCTAAAATCTATTTAATACTCTAAGCTAATGAAACTCTAGTAATTTCTAATAACTCCACTAATAGAGAATTCCACTAATTTCTACTTAAAAAAAACCCATTAAAAGAAAATCATTTACAAACTCCAATTAATATCTATGACAATATTATTTATTCTAAAGTCTATTTAACTATTTATTAAAACTATTAAGAAAACTATTTAATATCTAAAAATGCATTTATTTCTAAATCTATTATCTAAAATGATGAAATAATTTCTAAAAAAGAAAATTAAAACTAAACTATTAAAAATATTAAAAGAAATCTATTTAAATTCTAGAAAATCTATATTAAAATCCGTAAAAGACTATTAAACCCTAAAAATGCAAATAAAGGCAAATAACCAACATAAAAGAGAGCGCGAGACCAGATCGAAGCAAACAGTAAACCCGGACACCAAGAATCTCAAAAATCACTGCGTAAGCTGAAAACACCCAGGAAGCGCGCGACTTCCCAAAATAACCTCCGATTGTCCGAACCGGTCCGAAACACCTGAAATGCGATAGCAGGGCTGTAATCCCGATAAAATCACCATGATTGAGGAACTGCACTATATGCAGTATGTAAATGCTAATGCGAAATGCGTCGAAATATCGAGCCAGATACGGGACCCGGTTGGTTAAATTTTAGGGTGCAACAGCGAGAAATGACACAGAGTCGCCACCGGATTTTATTTATCCCACGGGGGGAAAGGGAAATAGCGATAAAACCTTTGGGAGAAGAGCATGGTCATCGCAACCAAGTCTTAGGGTTCGGGAGTCGGTTATGCGAGGGGAAGGTATTAGTACCCCCTCGCATCCATCGTACTCGATGGGAACCTCCTAGGTTATTTCGCGTGAATGGGTGTTTTATTCTAAAAGTTTGCTTATTTTAAAGAAAGAGGGATTGGTGTTTATTTTAATGCTCACCAAGGATTGTGGCCCTTGTGCCTACGTATCCTCACTTAAAAGAAGTGAAGAATCAGAGCTCCGTAGTTCGGAGGCTTGTGAAATTATTGTTTGTTGGTTGATTTTATACCTTGAAAAAGGGTTTTTGGATTGATGCCCTATGGCGAAAATAGGTTTGATGAGTTGATGTTATTTTTAAGTTTCTTAAGAGAAATTATTCTTGATTAGGATTATACGTAAAAGACTTTGGATAGAAATGAATGTTTCGAATAATCAAGTCGAGCGCCTTGTATCCAAAACATTCGGAACGAGTGTAGGAGGACTCTATTCTCATTCCTTTTCCACCACTTTAAAGTCCATGGTGTATAGTCCTAATCATATATTTATTGTGTTTTGGATTTTTATGAGAAAAGAGAACCACTTGACGTTGGATCAAGGTTTATTGTTTGTAAAAGTATTTGAGGTGATACGAACAAGGTCGATGGCGGACGCACAAGGCGGTTGACTTACAAGGGTTGAAAATGGCTCGATAAAATCGAGAGTTTGCTTTTAAAAAAGGTTTTTTGGAATCAAAGGTCAACAAGGACCACAACAACATTCACATACGAAAAACATACAAACATATCGGGTTAGTCGCATAAAAAAATCGAGACATGCAAAAAAAACGGCACGAAAATAATTGAAAAAACAGTGGTGTGACACGGGTGGCCGTGTTGTGTGACATGACCCGTGTCATAGGGTACATGCAATGTGGGTTTTGGAGCGTGACAGAGGTGTGACACGGGTGGCCGTGTTGTGTGACACGGCCCGTGTCATAAGGTCTGGAGAAAAATGATTTTTAGGGCAAACAGAGGTGCAACACGGGTGGCCGTGTTGTGTGACACGGACCGTGTTGTGAGGCCTGGGGTTTTTGGACGTGGAAACCTCAAACAGAGGTGCAACACGGGTGGCCGTATTGTGTGACACGGCCCGTGTTGGGCGACACGGGTGGCCGTGTTGTGTGACACGGCCCGTGTCAGGCTACAATAGTGAAAAAACCAATCTTTTTCTATGCTTTTCTTTCGTTTTTGTGGTTTCTTGGTCCCTTTGGAACCTTACATGATACATACAATACAAAAATACATAAAAGAGTAAACAAAATGAATGTAAGAGCAAAAAATAAAGGGAGAAAGGTTGGATGAAATGGATACCCAAGAGCTTTCTATCCTTCTTGCAAGTCCTCCTTGGTCTTGGTTGAATGTACCTCACTCCTCTTCACTCTATGTTGTGAAGGTTTTGTTCCTCTATGATCCTCTTGGTTCTATATCACTCTCTTTTTCTGGTTTGCAAAGCTTCCTATTTTTTATGGTTTTTAGGGTTTTGTTTGCTCTCTCTATTTTCTGGTTTTGCAAATGTGTGTAGAATGAATGTTGAATGAATGAATTCTCTTGTTTACAGCCCCCTCCTCTTATCACAACTCCTATGGTTTTCTCTTCCCCCTAAACATCAGATTTTTTCATGGGGCAATGTCTCTTGCCACCTTTTCTCATGTCACTCTCTTTCTTTCCATTTCCGTGCAACTTGCTATGCTGCATTTTCTGCAATACTTTCCTATGCTATTTGCTGCAGCACCTTGTGCCTTGCACCCATTTTGTTGGTTTGTGTTTGGACAGCTCCTCTTGGTCAATGCCACCAACTCTTGACAGCATTTTGAAAATTTTGATATGTAGAAGCATTGTCACATGTTATTCCCTTGGTCTTGTGACATGTGATCTTGTGACATGAAGAAATTTGTCACCTCTTGCATGGGACTGTTTTGCCATGATTGAACATATATAATCTTGGTCTTAAAACATTCCAAACTTGATTTAATTCTTGCATATTTCTTGGATGTTTGTAAGCATAATATGGACTAGGTGTGGCATTACCATAACATGAATTTGATTAGAGACTTGAATGAAGATTAGAAATAAATTAATTTCTAAACATTACTTAGAGTTGGAAGTCTTGCAACAAATGACATTCTCCTAATGTCATAAAATTTCTCTTTGTAATATTCTTGCCTCTAATTCATGAATTCATGATAGATTTCCTTAAAATGGATGAAGTCTTGAATTATGGACTTGTGATCTTGACTCATGCTTTGCAAATTTGGACTCCACTTGATCAAGAATTTGAAACAAAATTTTGGATGAAGCAATCTTGAGTTTAGGCCTTGAATTTCATGTTCATTAAGAATATATCTTGAATATCCTAATATTTTTTCAAGTAACTTCCCCTTGAAGAAATCTAGATGAGTAATCCTTCCAATTTAGATCAAACCTTAGGTGATGAACCTTTTCTTCCATGTAGTCTAAGATAGACAAGTTATCTCATTTGAAATGGAAAATGACAAATCGACCCAATCCGTACCCACATGCTCGATATGCAATAAAATGATGTATGATATGGCGAATGTAGGGTATAAAGGCTAAAGGCGAAAATGAGGGTGTGACAGGAATCAACTCCCTATAAGTTTCCTTGAATATACCACCATGCTATCATAAGTACGCTCAAACACGGGTATAGTGTTGTCTCACCACTCAAAGTTCCCAAGATCCAACAAAGCACAAATGTACATATTTACAAGTATTCACAAATATAGCAAGTAATCAAACAAGATAGGCTAAACCCTCAAAGCAATAAAACCTGGTCCCCAGTGAAGTCGCCATTTCTGTTGCGGTGAAAATTGGATATCAAGCTATTAAGTTAACTTGAATCTTAATTCTTTTACAACCAAACTTTATTTTATCCAAAGGAAAGGTCTAAAGAAAGAAAAACCTTTTTCGCGATGTAACGACAACGCTTAAGAGATTCGGGGATCGGGGGTTGGTTATACCTAGGAAAGGTGTTAGCACCCTAAGCATCTATAGTACTCTACTAGAACCTTTTGTTTGATTGTTTGCTAAGTTTGTGAAAATGTGCTATAAATTTGGATTAGGGATAGGTAAAGACCTAGATGTTTTTCTAAGTTTGCTCGCAAAGACATCACATCTTCTGCCTACATATCCTAATTAGGATAGAATCAGAGCAATCGTAGTTCACCTTACAAAGGATGAAGAACACTTGATTATGATCAATGTTCAAGGGGGAACAAACATGACAATGTTTGTGTGGAGTTTGACAAAACTCCCTATTCTAAGTTGTAATATTCAAAAGGGGAAGTAAGAAATCATGACGATGATTCTTACATAGAGTTGACAAACTCTATCTTAGGGTTCTAGTTGAAGAACACTCCTAGTACAGGTGGGTCTTTTAGACTTAAAGCAAAGTCTAATGGTTTCTAAACTAAGTTTAAATTTACTTAACAAAGTCAAGGAAATGGGTGAATAAGTTATCCATAACATTAGGGTTAATGGAAAGGCTTTTCCTTTGGAGAGGGACCTTGGATGAGAGTTAACAAACTTCATCACTTGGGGGAAAGAGAATTTTGAACAAGATAACAACATAATAAATATGCATCCATGGTGACAACCATTAAACGAGCATGTGAAATGATAAAATAAAGATGCAGTGATGTCAATCAAAGCAGTTGATTAAGCAGGAAGTGTGACAATAGATCAAGCTTAAGTGCATTTAGCAGATGAAGTAAAATGAGCAAGGTAACAACCATAGATGAAGTCCTAGCATGGTATCTAACATTTAAGAACATGAATGCAAACAAGTATCACAAACAATCACAAGTATATCAAAACAAAAATTCATCTACGTATGCGAAAACGATCACAGAACGTACACAACTTGCACATAGTAAAAAGAGATGAAAAGTTAGGCAAACATGGAAATAAAAAATATGACATGAAAGTAGACATTAATATGAACAAAATGCAAAAATAATGGGTGAAAAATGATTAAAATTGAGACAGATATGAATTTTTAAATATGGGATGAAAAATGACAAAAATTAACAAAAGGGTTGCCCTCCTCAGGGGTCAAACCCAGGTTCATGGCATGCAAGGCGCTTAAGTGACAAGGTGACTACCACTGGGGTGGCTATACATCCATTTGTAAATGCCACCCCATAAATATATATGGGTACTCTTATCAAAATTCTGGGCAACAAAAACACACAAACTTAATGATTTGCATTTTGATCATAACTCAGTCAATTTTCCATGGATTTTGACAAAATTTTAGTGTAAACTGACCAGAATTTCATGAGGAATAAGATGATGGCATTGGTTTTTTGAAATTCTTCCTCTATTTTAAAACCCGATAATGCTTATGTTTTGAAGCTTGAAAATGCATTTTGAGATGGAGTTCATATACCAGCCAGTTTCAAATCAAAGTAATCATGCTCACACACCATACAAATGATAAAGAATGGATTCATGCAAGAGGTAGGGTTCAATTCATGCTGTAATGAAGAAAGGCTATGTGAAATGCAAAAATCATGAATGAGATGCATGGTTCATGGCAGTTTAGTTTCAAAGCACATATTGATTAAAACAAACACACACACACATTGAATGCAAGCTGATGGATGAGTTTGAGCATTAAATAGGGGTCTGCACTGATTATTGTGAAATGTAGTGATTAATGTGCAAGTGTGTATGTATGAAGTGCATGAAACTTTTCATTTCCAGTTTAAAACATTTCTAGATCAATTTAAACATGTGTACATGCTATAAATGTGTTATGGAGTGGATCCAAACAGGTGTTGATGTTAAAAATAAGTTAACATGGAAAATGACATTTCAATTGCAAGTAAAACATGATATAATGCAGTTGGAGAACCAAGTCAGAATTGATGCAAAATTAGGTCATGTAAACCATATGTACATCTCATATTTTTGATAATGAATGAGTGCAAACAAAGAAACGAGACCAGAGTGCTTTGGAATGCAAAGTGAGGTGTGTGCTGCAAATTGGCATTTATTGTGATGCAGTAGGATGTTAAAATTCAAATTCAAGCACATTTTGACCATATGAATCACATACACATCTCTCATATATACAAACAAGTGAGTTCAAACAAGGAAAATGGTTAAACATGGCTGATATGAAACTTGGTGAGTTAAGTGCAAGTTTTGTGAAGTGAGATGCATGAACATGTTCAATTTCTGTTCAAAGCAATTTCATACCAATTCAAACACATACACATCTTATATTCATGATATTGAATGGATTCAAACAGCAAAATAAGTTGGAAACAGACTGTCATGAAAAGTGATTCACAAAATGCAAGTTGTCATGAAAATGAGGCATGAGATATGAATTTTCAGTTCCACATACTTTCTGATTCAATTAATCACACACATAGCATACATACATGGTATTGAGTAAGTTCAAACACAATTTGGGGCTAACATAGGTCTGTCATGAAAAATGAGGGTTTGAGTGAAAACTTGGCCATTTTGATGCAAGACATGAAAAATGCAGTTCATCATTTTAAGCACTATTGACCAAATTAACTCGACACACATATTGAATGCATGATGTTGGATGAATTTGAGCACAAATTTAACCATCTATAGGCCTGAGATCACAGCTGGTATATCCATGGTAGAGTTTGATATAAGACATGACATACTTCCAACATAATGAACCAAAATGCTAAAACATGAAATTATAGTGCAAAGCAAAGATGTAGTGTTTACATACCTCTAGTAGACTGTGTTGAGTAGATTAGAACATCAAGAAACCCAGAGGAACTTCCAAATAACACTAGCTTTGAAGCTTTCTTCTTTTTGAAGCAAGAATGCAATCCTTGTGACAGTTGGAGAAATAAACTCCACCAATGATCTTTAACACTTTAGACAGTTGAGAAATGATTTATAAGAGGTGTTTGATTGATTAAAACACCAAGCAAATGCATAGAACAAGTTTTGGCTGATTTTATGGCTTTTGGTCAAAGTAACTTGGTGTGGAAGTTGAATTTTTGAATGGTGAGGTTTGTGAATGGTTTAAGGTCTTGGACACCTTCTATATCATATTTAGAGATTGTGTGGATGATTGTTGGGGTGTTTGAATGTAGAGAACTGAGTTTGGCAGCAAAACTACCAAGACAGAGTTTTGGTAGTTTTTGCAATTTTGTGATTTTGTGATTTTGGAGTAAGGTGTGAAAGAGTGAGAGCTTTGTGTTTCTCTGGTTTTTTAGAATTAATATTGTGTCTCAAATGAAGTGATGAGGGCTCCCTTTTATAGGAAATGAAGAGAGGGGGCAGATTTGGAGTTTTCTTCACATGAAAGAAAGGTTTTACACCTTTGGATCAAACCTCCACAAAGGGGCTTCCTTGGCTGATAGGTAAGCCCAATAGTCATGCAAAATGATGATTTTGAATAGGCTAAATGCAGGCTAGAGAGTGTAGGTTGATGGCTGGTTCAGATTCACTTTTCCACCTCATGCTTGCCTTATGATTTCAAATGCAAGTTGTAAAGCCACTTGCAAGCCCACTTGCAAGTTTGGCTAATTCCATCTCCTCTGCATTTCTTTCACATTTCTATGCTTCAAACCCTTATAACCATAACTTTCAGCTCACAAATCCTTTTGAGATGTGCTATTACTTTTTAGAAAGCCCTCAAATAGCTCTAAAACATTCATGTTTTCTTGAGTTTCAATTTCCCAAAGGAACTTGGTCAAAAGGTCTTCCAAAGTTGCTAAATAATGAACTTAAAAGTGAAATTTCTCCAAGTCTTTTTCCCTTCTAGAAATGAATTTGATCATAACTCCAAATCTATGCATTTTCTGATCATGGACCACTTAGGGACTTTTGTAGGATTTTTCAAGAGCTTTAAAATGAGCTTTAAACCAACTCAATTGAATGTGTGGTTAAGGAGTTATGGTTTAGCCCCTTTCAAAACCCTGATTTCCCGATTTTTCGATTACTCCTTCATCCTTGATCCAATGGTCATGAAAATTGATAGGCAAGTGCAATATGATATAAGGAACATTTTTTATTCACACTTTGAAGTCCAATTCCTTAAATTTGAAGAGTTGACTTTTTAGTCAACCGTACGATCGATCGGTGACTACCGAGTCGTCTGTTGACACTCTGGACCTCCTGAGACTTTGAAACTTCTTGAATGAACTTTATTAAGCTATATGAACTTCATGGATCATAATCCCACCATTAAAACACCTTCCAACATCAAAGTCAAACTACAGTTGACTTTTACTAGTCAAAAACCCTAATCGGGTGCCCTGAAATACACTGTTCTTGATTCTGGGGTAACAACCTCAAATTGGATTCTCAATTGACATCATATGATACCCTTAATCTTGTTTCATGATTGAATTAGCCTAAAACTTGGATTGATCACAAACCCTGAAGCTTCGATTTGACTGTACAAAACCCTAATTCATCTATAATTTGACAAAGACAAACTTGCACTGGGTTAAGGTTAGATAATTCATGAGAATGCTCCTAAAATGATAATGAGAATCTAAGGGGTCAAAATATGGGGTGCAACAATATGCCAAAGCCTAAAACTGAAAAAGAAGTTCGTGGTTTCCTGGGGAGATTGAACTACATTGCTCAGTTCATATCTCAACTCACAGCCACATGCGAACCAATGTTCAAGCTATTGAAAAAAGATCAGGCGGTTGTATAGAGTGAAGATTGCCAGAGGGAATTCGACAAAATAAAACAGTATTTGCAGGAGCCTCCAATTTTGATACCCCCATTCACTGGAAGACCTTTAATCATGTATTTGACGGTTCTTGAGAATAGCATGGGTTGCATTCTCGGTCAACACGATGAGACTGGCAGAAAGGAGCATACCATTTATTATCTGAGTAAAAAGTTCACAGATTGTGAGTCCCGCTACTCAATGCTGGTGAAAACGTGTTGTGAACTTGCATGGGCAGCCAAGCGTTTAAGATAGTATATGCTCAATCACACAACCAAGTTAATTTCGAAGATGGATCCAATCAAGTATGTCTTCGAGAAGCAAGCCCTTTCAGGTAGGATTGCCAAGTGGCAGATGGTACTGACAGAGTATTATATCTAGTATGTTTCCCAAAAGGCCATCAAAGGAAGTGTTTTGTCTGAGTACCTTGCCGAACAGCCTATCGAAGACTATCGGCCGATGAAATTCGAGTTTTTCGATAAAGATATTATGTTTCTCAAGATGAAGGACTTTGATGAACCACTGCCCGATGAAGGACCAGAGCTTGGCTCCCAATGGAAGCTAATATTTGACGGTGCAGTTAATTCCTATGGAAGTGGGATTGGGGCAATCATTACGACTCCCCAGGGATCTCACATTCCATTCACTGCCAAACTGACGTTTCCGGTCACCAACAACGAAGCAGAATATGAGGCATGCATCATGGGTTTAGAAGAAGCCATTGATTTGAGAATCAAAAACCTGGATGTATACGGTGACTCGGCACTCATTGTCAACCAAATCAAAGGAGAGTGGGAAACTAGACAGTCGAATTTGGTCCCTTACATGAATTACGCGAAGAGGCTGCTGCCATTCTTCGATCGTGTGGAGTTCCACCATGTGCCAAGAGCGGAGAATCAGATGGCTGACGCTCTGGCAACCTTGTCCTTCATGTACAAGGTTAATTTTTGGAATGAAGCTCCCAGAATTATCATCTCACGCCTCGACAGACCTGCATTTGTATTTGCAATTGAGGAAGCCACCGATGGCAAGCCGTGGTTCTGTGATATCCAGAACTTCCTCAAGACCAAGGAGTATCCGGTTGGGGCGTTGACCCAGGTTAAGAAGACTCTTAGAAGGTTATCTGGAAATTTCTACCTCAACCCGGATGGCGTTCTCTACAGAAGGAATCATGATCTAGTGCAACTCCGATGTGTGGACGAAAAAGAAGCAAGCTTGCTTAAGGAAGAGGTCCATGAAGGTACATTTGGTATGCACGCCGGCGGGCATGCCATGGCTCGGAAGATATTACGAGTGGGGTATTACTAGCTGACGATGGAGTCGGATTGATTCAAATTCGCGAAGAAATGTCACAAATGCCAGATTTATGCAGACAAAATCCATGTGCCGCCGTGCCCGTTGAATGTTATGTCGTCCCCGTGGTTGTTCTCCATGTGGGGCATTGATATGATCGGCAATATCAAACCCACTGCATCTAATGGACACCGCTTCATTTTGGTAGCCATCGACTACTTCACCAAGTGGGTGGAAGCAGCCTCGTACGCTAACGTGACCAAACAAGTGGTATCACGATTCATAAAGAAGGACATCATCGGAAGATATGGAATTCCCGAGCGGATCATTACTGACAATGGTTCGAATTTGAACATAAGATGATGAAGGAGTTATGCCAGAACTTCAAGATTGAACACCACAACTCATCGCCCTATCGGCCGAAGATGAATGGCGTTGTCGAAGCGGCCAACAAAAACATCAAAAAGATAGTGCAAAAGATGGTTTTCACTTACAAAGATTGGCATGAGATGTTGCCCTTAGCCTTGCACGGTTATCGTACGACAGTACGCACATCAACCGGGGCAACTCCTTTCTCACTAGTGTACGGTATGGAAGTCGTCCTACCACTAGAAGTTGAGATTCCTTCTTTAAGAGTTCTGGTCAATGTGAAGCTCGATGAGGCAGAATGGATAAAGAATAGATTGAATCAACTCAGCCTGATGGATGAGAAGACGTTAGCGTCCATCACATACGGTCGATTGTACCAAAGTCGGATGAAGAAAGCTTATGATAAGAAGGTGTGCCCTCGAAGCTTTCAGACGGGCGATCTTGTGCTGAAAAAGATTCTCCCGCCACATTCAGATCACAGGGGCAAATGGACACCCAACTACGAAGATCCATATGTCGTAAGGAAGGTCTTCTCGGGAGGAGCCTTACTGTTATCCACGATGGATGGTGAAGATTTCGCGTCCCCTGTGAACGTGGACGCAGTCAAAAAATACTTTGCTTTAAAATGACCCGCTGGAAAGAAAAAGAATATCCAGACAAAAATGGGGCATCCCGGCACACCATAAAAATAAAAGGTTCGGGTAAAAATTAGGGATATAAATGAAAAGATGTACACCCGCAAAGCCGAAAACCTGAGAGGGCGCCTTTGGCAAAAATGGGTATCCCGGTGAATCGAAAACCCGAAAGGGCGGTTCAGGCAAAAGTTAGGGACTGAAAAAGCAAATGATTGCGGTCCACATATGAACTTTCATTGCTTAGTGGTTTGGGGAGACCGGAGGCCCACTCATCCAAGTCAATCTTTTCTGAAGAAGAAGCGTCGAAGAAGTATCGAAGTCGAGTGGGTCATGGAGGGATCAACTCATGGTGTTCGTCTGCACCACATCGCCAACATTTGTATATGTTTTGTATATTTTTGTATATGCTTACGCAACTTCCTCATTTCAGGAGCTTGCATCTGTTGTAAAACATTTTACCTATTTACAAGCCCCTTTTATCAATGAACGTGCTATCCAGTACTTTGTTTGCATTGTGGTTGTTTTAGCTTCTACCTGTTTTGTTTGCAAAAAAATGCCCGATGTGTTTGTCAAAACGCGCATACATAAACTTGCTGGCCTAGGCCAATAATTGTTAAAGCTTTGAATCACCTGAGCATTGTCACAGATGATAACCTCGGTTGGTCCCTTTGTGAAGGGTATCTTGTCTGTTTGTTCATTTTGTTGCAAGATTGTGATCCTCGGGGCACGTTGTCAGAGATGTATTCTCGTCATTTCCCCAGCGAAGTCACCAGTGGCAGGTGTGAGTCCTACTCTCCGGTTAGACAAGGTTGAATTTATTTCCCCAAAGCAGAGGTGTGAGGCCCACTTCCCGGCAAATCAGGATGCGATTTCTTTCCTAGCAGAAGTGGAATCTCCTCAACAGATTCAGTTGTGTTTCCCCACAGAGTCTTAACATTGGACTGTGAGCATTGAGTTGTCTCCCCAAGCAGAGATAGACTCTCCCCAACTAGAGTGCATTCCTCAGCGATTGGAGTTGGCATCTCTACCCCTGTAGAGTTATGTGCAAGATAGCAAGAATGGTCAAGTATGTACTCGTTGTCCCCGGCAATGGGTAGGTACACAGTTAATCCCCGCAGATTGCAGGTATATGCTTAATCCCCCTAGCGAGTCGAGATCAGGTTCCTTCCACCAGACAGTTGCAGGATTTATCCCCGTAGTGGTTCAACACGTACGAGCTGTCCCCGGCAGGTTGCTTCTTTTCCAAGCTGAGTTAGCCATTCAGGTTTCGTATCCTCAGCCTAAGTCCAATTGTTGTTGGCACATGCAAGCTTTCCCCAGCAGGATTGTTTCTTCCCCCAGCGGGGTTGTCCTCGTCTCTCCAGCATTTATTTTGCTGGAGCGATTCCTTTGCATTTTGCATCGTGCATAGCATCCTCAAATGCGTAGCATTTCCATTTTATATGGAGCATTACGCCATTTTCGAACATATGCATTCTGAAACATAAGCCAGGTAGTTACCTCCTTAATTTCAGGTATATTTCCAACAGGTGACCGTTGTCTTCAGCCGTGTTGGTCTTCAGTCTTGACAGACTTGATGCGTTTATTTCGCCCCCAGTTTATGTTATTCCCAATGGCGTCGCCAGATTTCGATTGATGATAGTCCGTTCCCCAAGTCCGAGCAGGCGTTCGGGCTTCGGCAGGAGATTCATGATAGATGTGTGTATCTCATCATATGTCCCCTAACAAAGTTGTTTATTTAAGTTCCTCTTTGTTCCTTAGGAGAGTGGCCTGGTTAAGTTTTCTTGCACTCCCAAAGTAGGGTTACTTGTTCCCCATTGGGTTTTCCTCGCGATCATTATCCTCGGGTGATTTCATCTTCGCATGGATCCGGCTTTCGGGTTCGATTGTCCGCTTTTATTTAGCGGATATCTGATGGCAAGGTCAGACGTATCAGTCTCTGCAGTGTTCTGGCGGAAATGTCGGATCTTTGGGGTGTGCTGACGGCAATGTCAGATGTTTCTCGGTTGTCTGGCGGCAAGGTCAGAGTTTTATAGATGGTTGCAGATGGTTTAGTTATTCTGGCAGCAATGTCAGGTATTACGTTTTTCTGGCGGCAACGTCAGATGTTGTACTTGTTTGGCAGCCATGTCAAACATTCCTTCAATCCAGGACCATCTAAAGGCAATGCTAGACACTTGTGTTTTTATGACGACAATGTCAGACGTTAATGGATCTCTATGCTCATCTAGCGGCAATGTTAGATGTTTCGGTTCTTCTGGCGGCTATGTCAGACGTTTTTTGGTTTCCTAGCAGCAATATTGGATGCCTTGTTTCTAGCGGCAAGGTTAGATGTCCCTGTTATTCTGGCGGCTAAGTCAGACATTTGTTGGTTTCCTAGTGGCAATGTTGGATGCCTTGTTTCTAGTGGCAAGGTTAGATGTCCCGGTTATTCTTGCGGCTAAGTCAGACGTTTGTTGGTTTCCTAGCGGCAATGTGGGATGCCTTGTTTCTAGTGGAATTGTTAGATGTCCCGGTTATTCTGGCGGCTAAGTCAGACGTTTGTTGGTTTCCTAGCAGCAATGTTGAATGCCTTGTTTCTAGCGGCAATGTTAGATGTTTCGGTTCTTCTGGCGACTATGTCAGATGTTTGTTGGTTTCCTAGCGGCAATGTTGGATGCCTTGTTTCTAGGGGCTACGTTAGATATTTCGGTTATTCTGGCGGCTGCGTCAGATGTTGGTTGGTTTCCTAGAGGAAATGTGGGATGCCTTGGTTCTAGCGGCAATGTTAGATGTATCAGTTTTTCCAGTGACAATGTTGGGTATTTCGGTTCTAGCGGCAATGTTAGAGGTTCTGTTTGTCCTGGCGACAATGTCAGATGTGCTTTAGTATGGTGGTTATGACGGTAATGTCGGGCATTCTGCCTACTTTTTAATTTGTTCGGTGGCAATGTCGGGTATTCTATTAACTGTGTGGTGGTCTGGCGGTGATGTCAGGTGTTCATCATGTTTGTGTATGCTTGACGATGGTGTCAGAATTGGTTATCTCCTGCAAGAGTTTGGCGGCAATGCCAAGTGATGTTATCTACCTGATGGTTATCTGACGACAAGGTCAGAAAGTTTTATCCCCGCGAGTGCATGGCGGCAATATCAGATATTGTGCGTTTCTTCGGTAATCCAATTTATGGAGTTGTTACCTGTTTTATTTAACTGGAGCCTGACGGCAAGGTCAGAGATGGCGTCAATTAAGTATGAATGCCTGGCAGTAATGTCTGACGTTCCTATTGAGTGCCAATCATTTAGCTGGTTGCTGCGCAACCATCGTTATCGGTTCTTTCCGGAGATTTCTTGTCCCCGAGCAGGGTTTGCAGTTTATTTCTGCGGTTGGCAAATTTCTGGGTTCGTTGGTATTCAACCGCCTTATACGTTGATTGATTGAAAGCCGTTTGCTTTTCACCCAGTCGGGTTCAAGCCGTTTGAATAGGGGCAGCTGTTGCACCCCAAAATTTACCCAACCGGTTTTCTTTACCTAGCTTATGTTTCATTGCATTTCATATGGCATCAGCATTTTGCATAGCATTGGTTCTCGAGGCAGGGGATCAGGGTTTGTCTGTGGCTCGGAATTCATTTTTAGCGCGAGAAATCGCGAGCATCAGAGGAGACGACATTTATTTCGCCCAACGGTCGAGCTGCCGATTTTATTTTGCAGGGTATGCTCAGATCAGGAGACAACATTCAGTCTATATCCAGCATTATCACAGTCACAGTATTCAAGAGCAAGTGTCAAAAGCTTACCAGAGCTCAAAACGGCGAGAAACAGGAAAACGGGCAGGTTTCCCTCCAAAAGGCGCTAAATTTAAAATTTTGAAGGTGTTAATCGGTTAACACATATGGTTGACCGATTGACCATTGGTGAATCAGCTCAGATTTCAAATTTTAACAGTGTTAACCGGTTAACACATATGGTTAACCGGTTAACCATAGCAGATTTTGCCATGTACGTGATTTTGCAAGCCATTTGCACTTGGGGTCCAATTTTGATCACCTTGAAACTCATTTTTACCAAAAAGAAGGATCTAGAATGTTCTTGAAAGTTGGTTATTTCAATTTTCCCTCCAAATTCCCATGCCTAGCTCCAAACCAACTTTCCAAACCAAAGTCCAAACCCCACCTTTGGGATCCAAACCTAGATGGTATTTAAGTGATCTACTCCAAACCAAAAGAACCTAATTCTCATTTCTCACATCCATTTTCAGAATTGATCAAAATTCTCTCAAATTCTCTCAACTTCTCCATTTCCAAAACCCACACTCAAAGCTCTTTCTTCATTAGGATTCATTGATTTTTCCTTGAAATCAATGGATTCTTGAGCATAAACCTTCATCCATCCTCATCTTTGGATCAATTTTCATTATCAATTTTCGTGCAAATTGAGATCTGATTTTGGAGCTTGAGTTGGAAGTGATTATTCGAAGCGTTTCGACTCAAATTTGGTGGATCTTCGTTCATACAACTACAATTGGCTTGGATCTCGAAGTTTTCCGGGTTTCTAGCGTTTGAACTACTCAATTACAGCAAGATCAACACTAACTAGAGCAAATCTCCGCTTCGAAGGTTTGAGATTCTAGATCCATAATATTTTAAAGCTTATTTGCCTTTCCATGATGATTCTCACATTCGATTGAATTTTGGTGAATTTCGATCCGTGTGAATTGTGATTGTGCTGTGTAGACATGTTTGCATGTCTATTGGTTTTCTGTTTGCAGGTGAAATTCCGTGCTTATTTGATAAGCTTATCTGTTGGATTACTTGATTAAGTGATTTTTCGCATTAAGTGCTTTTTCTGTTGTTGTTTTTCACTTCTAGTGCAGTGTTAATCGGTTAACCTATATGGTTAACCGGTTAACCATTTCAAACTTTCAAATTTTTTCTAAACGTTAATAGTGTTAACCAGTTAACATATATGGTTAACCTATTAACCTGTTCAAAACTTCAGATTTTTCAAATATTTTAAGGTGTTAACCGATTAACCCCAGGGGTTAACCGATTAACATTGTACCAGAATGTCGTATTTGCTGTTTTGCTTGCATGTTCGCATACCGGTTTGATTCGAATCATCATAGATCAGTATGATGCATTAGGATTGAATTGTTTTGGTTGTTTGTCATTGTTAGTGGTGGATTAATCATGACGTTGTTGATATGTATGATCATTCTTCCATTTGTTTGCATGCTTGTGTATATGGTTCGAATCGATCATTCGTTTGCATGTTTAATTGCTTTCATTTCTCACTTTTGTCCACATGTTTGCATCATTCTTGCATCGCTGTTGAGGTCGAGACACGCTTGTGGCGGCTGCTGCCCCATATATTTTTCCTCCCTCCCACCATTCTAATTGTGCATTTTATGTGTTTGCATTTCTCTACTTGTGATTGATTCTTCCTTTGTTCTTCTTGTGATTTCTTGCCATGATCCCCATAGGATTCCTAGTCCCTCCGTTTAGGATGGGAGTAGAAGAGACATTAGGCGTTCAATCCAAGTATGCTAACATTAGGATAGATGTTTCCCCTTTCAATCCAAACTTTAGGATCACTTTGCATGACAAAGTTAGGGCCGAGTTTCCCTTAGACCTTCTGTGCGTCTTCTCTTCTCACCTTCATACAATCGTAACACACTTAATAAAGTTAATGGATATTGTGCCATGAGCCTTATACTTGGGAAATGGTTATTGAGGGGCTTCTCCTCAATTACCTAGAGTGTTTAGTATACGTCCTTAGGATGATATGCAACGCATTCGATCCTAGGTTCTAGACTTTAGTACAACATACATTATAAACACTCAAATTCAAAATACTTCTTCTCTAAAAAACACAAAACAAATTCAAACCTTTTTCCTTCGGGATTAATCAAACTTCTTTTTCGGAAAAGAGTGTTGTTAAGCTTCGGTTCTACCGCAAATAGGCTTTGTCCCTAACCGCTGGAACGGATGTTTAACCCTACTTGGATAAAACACTTAATCAACCCGTGGTTTCGTGTCCGCCCGAACTATGCTCGCTCTGATCTTTCATACCAGATGAGAATACGTAGGCACAAGACGTGATGTCTTGGCGAGCAACCTTCCCCCTTCTCTCCCGTAGTTAGCCGAACTACGTTGACTCTGACTTTCCCATTGCACGAGGGAATACGTAGGCATAAAGCTGCGATGCTCTACCGAGTCACTTTCTTTTCTTTTTTGTCTCGCAAGCCTGTAGCGTAGATAGATAAACAACCCTTTTAAATAGCCAACAAGCGTGGATCCCATCGAGTACGACGGACGTGAGGGTGCTAATACCTTCCCCTTGCGTAACCGACTCCCGAACCCAAAACATGGTTATGATGACCTTGTCTTTCCCTTTTTCGTTAGGTTTTTCCTATCGTTTCCTTTCCCTATCTTTGGGATAAATAACAAAAGGTGACGACTCTTCTGTTTTCTGCCGTGTGTTTTTCACAGTTGGGACACACATACACACGGGTTTGCACCTTTTCCATTCATTTTGGGTCAGCAAGTGCACACTTGAGGTGTGTGGAAATGAATTGTATTGGTTTGAGTCATTAGGAATGAGTTTGTGTAAGGTTTTGTGTCATGACTTTTATGGTATAGAATTTTTGAAAAATGGTATGGTACATGATTAAATGTTGGTCCTAATGAGGCAAAATATATCATGACCAATATTTGATGATGTTAAGTCTTCAAAGTTTCAAAAACAAGAACATTAGATAACTTGTAATGCAAGGTATTCAAATCATGTCCAAAAATCACTTTTCCAAGCTTATCATGCTCCAAATGATCCCATAAATCATCAAGTCTCATGGATTTTGAGTTCATAATAATGTTAAGACCATTGGACACAAGTTTCATGTTGGACAAAATTGGATTAGAGGCCTTGAAGTGCATGAAAATGGTCATTGAAGAGAAAGACTTATAATGAGGTTTCCAAAAATAACCTTTCCTTGTGAAGACCATAACTTGAGCTCCAAACATGAGAATGAGGACTTATAGCACTTTTTGGAAAGCTAAGACCATTAGGAACAGCTTTCATGTTCACTTGAAAGTGAGGAGAAGCTTGATTCCATGTGAGAAGTGCTTTGGAAGTGAGTTGACATTGAGTTGACCAGAATTCCTTTCATCTGATGACACCAACTTGTTGACATCGTAACTTGAGATGTACCAACTCAATGGATGAGTTCTTGTACTCAATAGAAATCTTGAAGGATTATGAACAAGTCTCATGTATGTTGGAAATGTGAGATTGAACTTGCATCATAGTGAAAATTGTCCTTGAAGTTAGGCACCAAAGAAGGGGATTTTACACTGAAATAAACTAAAACCCTAGTTTAGTAACTCCTTGAACTCTTGAATTTCCTTGATTTGATCTTATCATGACATCCCTAGATGCTTTAAGATGACTTTCTATGGCTTGTATGACTTAGAACCAAGTCTTGAACCCTCTCAAGTCCACAGTTGGCTTTGGGTTGACCAGATGAAACCCTAGCACCATATCCCTTGACTGAGGCTCTTGCAGATGAATTGTTTGACCATACAAACTCCATAAAGACCTCTCAATATACAAATTTAGCTTTTGAATCATGCCTTATCCAAAATGGTAACCTCATGAACCTCTGATGGTCCTCAAGATAGGAGGTGACACCCATACACAAACTCTCCTTTCAAGGAGCTTTGAAACCCAACCCTGATGGCAATGAACTCTTGATGAATTACTAATGATATCCTTGCTGATCTTGAACAAGAAAGCTCTCCTTTTGAATGGAAAACACAACACCTCTTGATCCCTGCTTAGAACCAATGTTATACAAATGAAAATGCTAAAATGAAACGAAACATAAGCCAAGCCTAACGAAAAGGTTGGTCAAATTTTGGGGTGCAATAAAGCGCAATCCCTACTCCTAGTGGTGGTGTGGTTCCCCCTCCAATCCAATTTGATGATCACAAAGGATTCTACAACCCTCACGACGACTTGGCCGTAGACGCTTCTCGAGCACTGACTACTAATTTGGAAAAGAAAGTACTTGCCTTATAAGAGATAGTCAAAGGACTACAAGGCCCAAGCACTTTTGGGTTAGATGTCGCGGATATGTGTTTAGTGCCCGGTGTTAAGATTCCACTCAAGTTCAAAGTCCCTGACTTTGAAAAATACAAAGAGACCAGCTATCCCCTAACCCACATCCAATCATATTGTAGGAAGATGACTGCCCTATTCCGACGATGAAAAACTACTAATGCATTTCTTTCAAGACAACCACTGTGGGGCATCCCTTGAATGGTACATGCAGTTGGAAGGTACGTATATCAAGACATGGAAAGAGTTAGCTGAGGAATTCCTGAAGCACTACCAATACAATTCTATCATGACGCCTAATCGCACACAACTCCAAGGCCTGACCCAGAAATCTGGTGAAGCATTCAAAGACTGTGCATAAAGATGGAGGGACTTAGCTACTAGAGTCCAGCCTCCTCTTCTTGAAAGAGAATTGATAGATATGTTCATGGGGACTTCAAGATACTTTCCTAGAATGCCTGGCTGGATGCACATCCTCTGTATTCTCAAATTTAGTTATGGCTGGTGAGAGGATTGAGAACATGATAAAGATTTGGGAGATTCAGAATGATGATGGAGTTTCTGGTGGATCTAAGAAGACTTACCAAGGTTTCACAAGGAAAAGAGAAGGGGAAACGAACGCTGCCTTGATGGATAAGGGGAAAGTCAGAGTGTATCAAGGTTCGTATCATCATGTAGTTGTTGTTGCTCTAAATTAACCTCTCTCCATACCTGCAAGCCAACCAGCTGTTCAAGTCCCCTACCAACAACAAGCACCTCAACGTCAAAGCTATTATCAGGGTCAGCCAAGGCGAAGGAGACCTGAGAAAAAGTTTGATCCTATTTCGACAACCTACACCCAGTTGCTTCCATTTTTACTTAAAGGATCTTTAGTACAGTTGAGAGAAATGAAGGCTCCCCCAGCTGTCCTACCTCCTGTCTATGATGCAAATGCCCATTGTGAATTTCATTCTAGAGCTCCCACACATGATATTGAAAACTGAAAAAGCTTTGAAGTATGTGGTACATGATCTTATCGACTCGAAAGCTATCAATTTCACCAAAAACACTCCCAATGTGACTAATAATACAATTCCAAACCATGCTACAAACATGATTGAAGAGTCAAGAGGGAAGAAGTTGGTGTCAAAAGTTAACAAGATGAAGATCCCCTTTGCATCTGTTAAAGAACAATTGCTAATGAAGAATGTTTTCCCAGGATGCACCGCAAAATGTCAATACTACTTAAAAGATCCCCAAAGCTGTCATGAACTGAAGATAGGCATCAAGAGGTTGTTGGACCAAGGCATCATAATGGTAGAAAAGATATCAAATGCTGAAGAAGTGGCAGCTCTAGACATTCCATATGACCTGATCGATATTCCCTATGATCTGATGGAATTTCCTTATGATGAAGAACTGTTGAACAATCCATATGGTTAAAACCGTGTACTACTGACGATTCCGTATCGATTCCGTATGAGCAGCCTCGCGTGCCTCTGAAAATTCGATGTGATGAAGATTGGTATCCTATCCAAATTCCATGCAAATCCCGTATGATGTTGTACCACTAGCAATTCTATGTGATCAGCCTCGTGTGCCTTTGGAAATCCCTTGTGATTATGATTGGCATCCTGTTCAGACCCCATATAATCCAGCTCAGTGAACCACTGCAGATATCGTGCAATCAAGTAGAGATCCCACTGTCCTCCTGCCCTTCACTCGCTCTGTTAGTGATATCTACACTTGCTCCTTTCCTTTTTGAGAGCACCAAGGTTGTCCTTGGAAGTATGAGTCAACTGTTTACATTAATGGGCATAAGGTGGGAGGAGGATGTTGTAAAAGCTAACAGCTCTGTAAAGAACATTGTTAGAACAGGTGGAATGACTAGAAGCGGGAGGATTTTTGCACCCCATACCACCACCAAACAGTACAAATGAATAGCAGACAACGATTGAGCAGGGGCATACCTCTACTCAAAAAGGAAATTCCAGTGAAGACGTTTGAAGAATTTCTACGAATCATCCAAGATTTCCATGTTGTCGCTACTAATGTGCTCCCCTGCCCATCAGGAGTCATTGATAATGTTTTTTAAAGACTGCTCATGTTCCACCCAAGAAGTATATGTTGTGCAGTTCAAAGGAGTTGTGTCAAATATTGCCTCAGCGCATATTCTAAGCTTCAATGATGGAGAGTTTCCCCCTGAGGGGAAGGAATCATAATAAAGCTTTGCACATTTCCATCGGATGTGTTGATGTTGTTTTGTCAAGGGTGTTGGTAGATATTGGATCATCATTAAACGTCTTACCAAAGAATTCTTTGGCCAAGCTGACCATCGAAATATTGATGATGAAACCCAGTTTATTGATAGTGAAAGCTTTTGATGGAGCAAGAAGGATTGTGATAGGGGAAGTTGATCTCCCCATCAAAATAGGACCTCATACTTTCATTATCACATTCTATGTGATAGATATCTATCCAACTTACAATTTTTTGCTAGGTCGTCCTTGGATTCATGCAGCCAGTGCTGTAACATCTACCCTTCACCAAAGATTAAAGTTCATGGTTAACAATCAGCTCGTCGTCATTGAGGGAGAGGAGGATATACTAGTAAGTCATCTGTCCTCATTTCGCTATGTTGAAGTGGGAAGTGAAGTTCATGAAACCCCTTTTCAAGCATTTGATGTGATAAATATGGAAATGATCCCTGCTAAGAAGGAGGAGAAGAAGTCAGAAAGGTCTGGATCCCCTATGGTTACTTGGAAGGACGCAAAGACTCTGATTGAAGCCGGTCACCCCGAAGGTTGGGGAAGAGTGTTGGAATTACCTATCAACAAGAACAGAGTTGGTTTGGGTTACCCAGGCGATCACACAGTTCAGCAGAAGATAACTATTGACAAGGGCAAAGGGTTCACTCCTCCACTTGCCTTCATTAGTGGTGGACATCTGGTAGATGGTCAGTTAACCTTTGTGGAGGCTGAAGATGATGCACTAAATGAAGTCTGCATGATGTACCTAAGAGCGCCGAATCAACTCAATAATTGGACTGTCATGGAGATACCGGAAGTCACCTTTGTCGAAGAGTAATTTTCCTTGTTCTGCTTTCAAATCCTATGCTCTGCCCAAGGTATAAGGAATATTTTGTAGGGCCCTCCATGTTTTCCATTAATATTTATCATGAATGAAATGAACCTTTTGCATTCAATTGTGCTCCCCTGTCTTTCTTTCTTATTTTTGCATAAATTAATGGCAATGTTTTCTTGCATTTTCCTTTTTCCATCTTCTCAAAATAAAGCATAAAATCACCAATCATGCATATCTACCCCCATATTCCATTGATAATGATACTGCTACAGCTCTATATGACTTTGATAACCCAATCTACCACACTGATGAGGATTGTGAGGAAGATTGTGAGCTACCAGAGGAGTTAGCCAGATTATTAAATCAAGAATTGAATATCATTCAATCGCATCAAGAATCAGTGGAAGTTGTAAATCTCGGAATTGAAGAGGATAAGAAAGAAGTCAAGGTAGGCGCTGCCCTAGAAGAGAGTGTTAAGAAAAGACTGATTGAGCTTTTACGTGCGTACGTAGATGTGTTTGCTTGGTCATACCAAGACATGCTTGGATTGGATTCTGACATTTTAGTACATAAATTGCCACTCAAGGAAGATTGTCCGCCTGTAAAGAAAAAGATGAGACGAACTCGATCCGACATTGCCATTAAGATTAAGGAGGAGGTGCAAAAGCAACTTGATGCCTGATTCTTGGAAATATCGAAATACCCTCAATGGGTCGCCAACATTGTACCTGTGCCTAAAAAGGATGGTAATGTGCGGATGTATGTCGACTACAGAGACCTAAATAGAGCCAGCCCAAAGGACGACTTTCTGCTACCGCATATTGATGTGTTAGTGGATAATACGACTCAATTCTCCGTGTTCTCTTTCATGGATGGTTTCTCTGGATACAACCAGATTAAAATGGCTCCAAAGGATATGGAAAATACTACCTTCATTACCCCTTGCGGAACCTTCTGCTATAAGGTTATGCCATTTGGTCTAAAGAACGCTGGTGCGACATATCAACGAGCAATGGCGACTCTCTTTCATGTTGGAGATTGAAGTCTATGTTGATGATATGATTGCAAAATCCAAATCTGAAGAGGAACACCTCACTCACTTGGAAAAGTTGTTTACAAGGCTGAGAAATTTCATGCTAATGTCGCTACCGCAAAAATAAGATGCCGGCAAAACAGAAGAGTCGCCATCTTTCGTTATTTATCCCACAGAACGGGAAAGGAAACGATCAGAAAAACCTGACGAAAAGGTATAAGACAAGGTTACGCAAGGGGAAGGTATTAGCACCCCTCACGTCCATCGTACTCGATGCGATCCACGCTTGTTGTATTTATCTGACGGGTTGGTTTACTATCTACCTATCAAGGTTGGTCTGAAAAAGAAAAGAAAATGACTCTGAAAAGCATCGCGTTTTATGCCTATGTATTCTCATTAGAGAACGAGAATTCAGAGTCAACGTAGTTCGGCTAACTACGGGTAACGGATGGGGGAAGGTGGCTCGCCAATACGTCAGTATTGTGCCTACGTACTCTCAACAGATATGAGAGATCAGAGCTTACGTAGTTCGGGATAATACGGATTACGGGGGTTCAGATTCATCTATTTTTCCGAGTAGGGTTAACAAACAGTTCTAGCAGTTTGGTGTATGCAGCTTGCTCGTCAGAGACTCGTGCGTTACCGTTTGCGGTAGAACTGGGAGTTAACGACACTCTTTTCTTCAGAAAAGATTTCCTTTGAATTATGGGCCCACGGGGCAAAAAGGTTTGAAGTTTGTTTTCTGTCTTTTGCGGAAGAAGTGTTTTTTAGGGTTGTCTGTAGTTCGTACAACTCTAGAGACTATGACCTGGGAACGAATGTGTTGCATATCGTCTAAAAGACGTATACTAAACACTTTAGACGATTGAGAGGAGTCCGTTCAATTATCATTACCCAAGTAGCTTAAGGCTCGTAATGTGCTTGTACTAACTTGCCTTTATTACGTTTTTTACTATTGTTTTAGAGAGAGAAGAGAACGAACTCTAAGGGGAAACTGTCAAGTCCTAATGTTGTCATGCCAAGGATTCATCCTATGGTTGAGGTTTAAAATAGGGAAACTCCTAGATGTTATCATGCATAGGTTTCAACCTAAAGTTCTATCATCACTTCCTCATCAAAAGAAGTGAGAGCCCTAGGGGGTCATGTCAATTGGATACAAAACCAGACAAAGCATCAACTAGGCAGATAACAGATAAACGGAAGAATACAGTAAAGATGCACATGCAATGCAACAATACAAGCAGAGGGAGACTCACTCAACCTCTAGGCAATCAAGCAAAGAGAAAATAATCAAAACAGACAAGCAGAGGGAGACAGACTCAACCTCTAATGCAAACACCCAGATGAAAAGAAAAACAACACACAAGCAAGGGGAGGATCACCTCAACCCTTAATGCAAACAAGCAGAGGAAGACCCACTCAACCTCTAAGCAGTCATGCTCCTAGCTTAAAATAATCTAAACATGATCCTATTCTAATGCATCAAGCAATTCAAACAAGGGAGAGAAACCAAAATGAGCAACAGGGAAGTCATCCCAGGCTACATCAGGTTGGAGGTGTATCAACACCAGAGTCCATCATGGCTCAACCTCTTGAGGAATGCACAAAATCCAACCAAAGGAAGGATTAGGCTCTCCCAAGAGGGATCCTATGTCAATAGGACAGAAAACTGGGTATTAGTCCTAGATATCAATCTAAGGGTAACTGACTATAGTGTATCAACACAGAATGTCCATCTCATGCTCAACCTGTTGAGGAATGCACAGAATCCAACCAAAGGAAAGATTAGGCTCTCCTAAGAGGGATCCTAAGAAAAGGACTTTGAGATGGATGACAGTATATAAACCAAGGGAATATACCATGCCAAGAATGTCAATCCAAGGCTCAACCTCCTGAGGAATGCACAGAATCCATCCAAAGGAAGGATTAGGCTCTCCCAGGAGGGCTCCTCATCAAGACTTGAAGGAGAAAGATAGTACAAACCAAAGGAATGTACTATACTAGTGAGTGTCAATTCAAGGCTCAACCTCCTGAGGAATGCACAGAATCCAACCAAAGAAAGGATTAGGCTCTCCCAGGAGGGCTTCCTCATCAAGACTTGAAGGGAGAAAGATAGTACAAAACAAAGGAATGTACTATACTAGTGAATGTCAATTCAAGGCTCAACCTCCTGAGGAATTCACAGAATCCAACCAAAGGAAGGATTAGGCTCTCCCAGGAGGGATCCTCTTCAAGACTTGGAGGAAGAGGGCAGGGCAAAGCCCAAGGAAGAAATCCCATAAGGGAAAGAAGCATCACGAAAAGCTCTAAAGAAACCTTAAATGTTTTAGCTCTAAAAGAAGTCATCCTAAAGGAACTTAAAAGGTATTCTAATGACTTGAAACTAAACCTATAAGGTTTTCGACCTAGGTACTAAGGGTTAATGGGAAGATTGGGTGCTTTAAGTTGGCTAAAAGTTCAATTATTAGGCCAAGACTATGAGAAGGTGCAATCATGAATACACAAACTTTGGTCAGAAAATAAAATATGGGAAAAATAGGAAATCAGGTCCTAAAATCTTGATTAAATTCTAAAGGATCTTAAATATGTTAGGAGTCTACGGTTAAAGTTTCAAAGTCCAAAATATTAGTCTAAGTATACTAACCAGAGGCTAAACCAAGATGTATGCTATGGGGGAATCAAATGGGGCTGGCTATAAAAATCTATCTCAAAACCTTTTCAAATGCAATCTAAAAAATGAAATAAAAATACTACACTATCCTACAATGTGCCAACATTCACCACACAAAAAATCAGAGGCTAATATGAATTATTGAAAGAGAAATAAAATCATAAAGCACAACATGTAATTATCCAACTATTAAAAACACATTAAAATGGAAAAATATGCAATTAATTGGAAAATGCATGAATGCTGAAATTAAAAAATATGAAAACATTCTAGACATGTTGATCTACTCACATGATTTATTTCAAGAATTATTGACAACAATTAGTATTTTTTCTGAATTAAAACTAAATAACTATCAATTAAAAAATAAGAGAAATGCAAATAAAAGGAAATTATGAAGGGGGTGTAACAAGTAATGGATCACGTGCAATTGGTATGTGGGCCTCGCGAGGGGGTGCGAACAGCGCTGCATTGAGAGCCCAGCTAAATCAAAAACTCATCTTTTTATTTGTTAAGTGGAAACAGGCCAGGGGGTGTGTTAATTAACGTTTTCACGTGTTAATGCATTGGGCCTTACGTTGGTGGGGTGTGGATAACGTGATGAAGAGCCCAGCTGAGTTTCATTTGAAACTCAGCGTTTCACTAAATGCTAAGGGCTGTTACACGTGGGATGCATCTATATCGTGCGATTAGAATGCCAATTCAATGATTCAACGTGATCTAACGGACGTGATGAAGTCTGAGCATTTGAATATTAAAATGGAGGGAGCTGTGCGCGGTGGTTGCAGGGGCGGCCGGAGAAGATCCGGTCATCTTCTCCGGCGGAAGTGAATAGTGACATAATTTCAAACTCAAAAAAACTTCAATTTTTTTTATACCGTTTTCTTCGTCTCACTTCCTAGATTCCAAATATCATGTTCTTTTTCATTTTTATCCACTATCTAGAGAGATATTCAAACAACAACTTGGGAGGCTCTATCAAAAAGTGTCACGATTGAATACGAAACCTATCTAGAATCCATCTAAAGGTTGTCAAGAACCTAACCGCATATCAAACTAGTTCTAAAACGCAATAAATTATAAGTAATCTTGAAGTTTACATACCTCTGAAAACTCTTATGGAACACCTTCAAACAGCCACCAAACCTTCACTTTCTTGGACCAGAATTACTCCATGGATGTTGTAGAAGCTTTGTGGATGCTTGATTTTGCCTAAAACTGGTTAATTCCCAAAAAACGAATTTTCACTTTCCACCACTTTTTTCCAACTAATTTTCTGTTATTCTTCCACCAAAAGCAGTTATGGCAGTTGGGAAATGATCATACGAATATATGGGATGGGCTTGGATACTTTTGAAGCCCAATAGAAACATGTAAGAGTCCAATCCAAAATTCAAGTTTTTCATTATGGAGCTTCATGGAAATAGTGAGAACAAAGCTAAACAACCTGCAATTTGATTCAATATGGTTTCTTATGATGCAAGGGATATGAAGGGCTGAGATTGGTGCCTTGAAAATGAATCTATGGTGGATTTCCATTATGTTGCTTAAAGATGAAGAAACCATGAAATTGGCAGAGCAAATAACCTCAAACTTGATTTCTAATTTTTCAAATGATCTTAAAACATTAATTGGACTCAAAAAATGTACCAACATGATATAATTTGGTTCCAAAATGTTTTGGTTTGAACTAGCCCATTTCAAGCTTCCTTTAATGATTCATTCATGAATTTTCTTCAAGCATTTCTCATCCTAATCAGTATCAATGGATTCTTGGTTCATGGTTAGCCAAATAACATCATTTTGAACAACTTTCAAGTTGGACAAAATTTCATTTGAGGCGTGTAAGTTGGTGAACATGACCCATAATCAAAATGGATTGTAATTCCAAATTCCCAAAATACCCTTATCTTGCAAAGCTTGTAACTTTAGTTCCACAAATCCAATCATGGACTTCTAGTACTTTCTAGAAATCTAAGAAGATAAGGAACAACATTCATGTTGACCAAAAGTTCATAGGAATCATAATTCTAGGGAAAAAGTGTCATGCAAGTTGGGTAACTTTCAAGCTCCAAATTCACATGCCTCAGATGACCTATAACTTGTCTGGCTCATAACTTGAGTTCTATAAACCCTATCAAGGACTTCTAGTACTCAAATTAAAGCTAAGACCATGCCCTACAACAATCATGTTTGGGGTCTATGTGAGATGAAAATCACATCTTGAGTTAAGTGGTCTTGAAGTTAGGCACTAAACTAAGGGATTTTACACTATCAAGCATAACAACCCTAGCTGAGCAACTTCTCACACTCTTGATCCATGATAAGTTGACCTTGGAATCATTCCTAGGACATCTCAACACATCAATCCATGATCACATGGCTCTTGAATTAGGTCTCAACCTTCTTCAAATCATTAGTCATCCTAGGGTTACCCAAATGAAAACCCTAGCTGTACCAATCTTGGTAGTTGCTTCATATCCTTCACACAATGACCTGTCTATGCCTCAAAATGAACTTCAACACTTCTCATGAGCTCTCTCAAGACCTCAAGTCCAGCTCTATGGCTTCAACATCATCATATTACTTCCCACAAGTCTCAAGTTAGGATCCCTACCCATTTGGCTTCAACCACTCTTTCTGAGGATCTTATACTTATATGGTGAGGATATCAACCCTTGAACACTTGGATAAATCTCTTAGCTAGCTTCATAGCCTTTGATTGGTAGTCATACCTCTTGATCTCCTGCATACATGTCAATGAAATGCAGATGATAATGCTAATATGAATGCAATGAAACACAAGCTAGGTAAAGAAATGTTGGGCAAATTTTGGGGTGCAACAGCTAAGGCCTAATCCGACTAAATGTACCTTTGGGGTAGGATCTGGTAAATTGCTAGGTTTTATCGTGAGCCAAAAAGGAATTGAAGTCGATCCTGAAAAAGTAAAAACTATCCAAGATATGCCAACTCCAAGAACAGAGAATGGGGTTCTTGGTTTCTTAGGGAGATTAAACTACATTGCCAGATTCATATCTCACCTAATAGCCACCTGTGAGCCAATATTTAAGTTGCTTCGTAAAGATCAAGCAATCGTGTGGAATGACAATTATCAAAAAGCATTTGATAAAATAAAAGAATATCTACAAGAGCCACCGATCTTGATGACTCATGTGCCAGGAAAACCTCTCATCATGTACTTGAACATTCTGGAAGGATCTATGGGATGCGTGTTGGGGCAGCATGACGAAATGAGATACTCAATGTTAGAAAAGACATGTTGTGCACTCGCATGGGCTGCCAAATGCTTAAGGCAATATATGTTGACCCATACCACATTGTTGATATCAAAGATGGATCTAGTCAAGTACATCTTTGAAAATCCGACTCTTACAAGACAAGTAGCCCGTTGGCAAACGGTACTGACAGAATATGACATCCAGTACGTCTCACAAAAGTTATCAAAGGGAGTGTGTTATCTGAATATCTTGCCCACCAACCCGTGGAAGATTACCAACCCTGCGTTTTGACTTCCCCGATGAAGACATCATGTTTGTCAGAGACTATGAATCATTAGGCCCAGACGATGAACCTGAACCAGGATCGCGATGGATGCTTGTGTTCAATGGCGCCGCAAATTCTCAAGGTAATGGAATAGGGGCAATCATCACATCTCCTACTGTCGCATCGCTGCAAAGAGGGGGTAGACAAAGACAGAAGAGTTGCCACCGTTCGTTATTTATCCCAAAGAGAGGGAAAGGAAACAATAAGAGAAAACCTACGAAAAAGGGAAAAGACAGGTCATCGCAACCAAATCTTGGGTTCGGGAGTCGGTTATGCAAGGGGAAGGTACGAGCACCCCTCACGTCCATTATACTCAACAGGATCCTTGCTTGTTGTCTATCTAAAAGGGATTTTAATCTATCAAAAGGCTGGCTCACAGGGACAAAAAAAAGAAAAGAGACTCGATAGAGCATCGCCGCTCTATGCCTACGCATTCCCTCATGCAATGGGAAAGTCAGAGTCAACGTAGTTCAGAAAACTATGGGTGAAAATAGGGGAAGGTTGCTCGGCAATGTTGCACCCTAAAATTTGACCAACCGGGTCCCATATTTGGTTTATGGTTCAACGCATTTCGCATTCGCATTCGCATACCGCATACAGTGCATTTTCTCAATCATATTGATTTTATCGGGATTACAACATGTTTTCACATTTCGGGTATTTCATACCGGTTCGGATAATCAGAGGTCATTTTTGAAAAGTCACGCGCTTCCTGGGTGTTTTCAGCTTACGCAGTGATTTTGGAGGTTCTTGGTGTCTGGGTACTGCTTGCTTCGATCTGGTCTCGCGCTCTCTTTTATGTTGGTTGTTTGCCTTTGTTTACATTTTTAGGATTTAATAGCCTTTTATAGATTTTAAATAGGTTTTATAGTTTTTTCTAGAATTTAAATAGATGATTCCTAGAATTTTTTGAGATAATAGATTCTTATGGATTTAATTGATTTTTTCTGGATATTAGATAGTTTTTTTTTATAGATATTAAATGTTTTTAATATTTTTAGAGTTTTAATATCAATTTTCCTTTTTAGATAATAGAGTTTAGGGGATAATTCTTTTTTCTAGAGTTTAAGTAGATTTTAAAATGAAATAAATAGAATTAATAGATTTTTCTTTCTATTGTTTTTATTTGTTTAGAAATCAATAGAGTTTAATAGATTTAATCTTCTTTTTTAGATTTAATATAGATTTAGGATTTAATTAGATTGGTTTTAATCAGTTTTTAGATGTTAATTCGGAGTTCATTAGCCTTAAGTAGGTTTAGAATAGTCTTAATTGTAATTAGGCTTTAACTGCAGTTGTTAATTTTTGTTTAGTATTAATAGGATTTAATTAGAGTCTAATTCAGTATTAATTCATGTTTAAATCCATTAATCAGTCCGTTAGTGGTTATTGGGCCAATATCCAAAAACCCAGTCCAAATCTCGCCTCGTGTCCATGTATAAAAGCCCCACGCGTGTGCTTTTCAGTTTTTCATTTTTTTCTCCATTTCCACGTGTGCTTCTCAGAAGCTTCCACACCCTTCTGCATGTAGCCACACGTGGCCACTCCACCGTCCTCCACCCACACTGCCTCTCCGCCACGTGTCTTCACCTCCGTTTCTCTGCCTTGCATGCGCGCCACGCGTGCACCGTCCACCTACCATCGCCAGCCGGCCATGCAAACACACTGATGACATCACCAGAGAAATTCAGCGGCGGCGCACACGGCCAAATACTCGCCGAAAAAACTGCATTTCGTCCTCTCTGTTCATCCTCTTCAATCAACTTCACTGACAAGCTAACCATAACTGTCATCGGACCACCGCAACAACCCCTTTAACGGTCACCAGAAAACCAACATTACCGGAAAACTCCTCTGTTCTTCATCTTTTCCCCAACAATTTTTTCCAGAATCTTTCAACCTTCATCATCAGGATTCATCATCTTTAAAGATCTTTGAGGATTTCATCCAATTCTTCAGACCTTCAACCTCAAGAACATTCAATCGCCTTCACCCAGACTCATCCAGAAACTGATGAAGATCCTTCAACCTTTATCCTCGTTCTTCATACTTTCTCCAGGAGATCTAAGAACACCTTCGTCCAAACGCTCCTCAGATCTTCAACTACCAATTGTTCGTCAAAGTTTTCTTCAAGATCTTCAAAGATCTTCGAAGATCTTCATCGATTCATCGCTCTGTAAGAACACATCTTCATCAATCTCGTCATCGCTCATCCAAAACATCCAGATCATTCAAGCGTGTCCAGGATGTTCAAGAACTCGTATGGTGTTAACCAGGTTTCGCCATCGATCTTCAAACCTCCACATGCAAACAACAACCAATTCCGATGTTCGCGTATAGCTTCAGATTCATCGTCAGACTCAGGATCTATCAAACTTCATTAACTCGTTTTGAAGGATTCGCCAGGTCGATGTTGAGGAGGCAGGATTGAGGTGGTGATCTGAGAGGAGAAAGAAGGTAGATGACGGTGAGGTGGCGGTCGGTTTGAGACTGAAGTTAGAGATTGAGTTTGGATTCAAAGAGAGGATGGAGAGAAGGTTCAGTAGCGGTGCAGCTAGGGTTAGATGAACAGTAGTCTTTGGAAGAGAGGAGGAGAGGAGTTTCGTTTAGGGTTTGTGATACGTGGCGGTTTGGTGGACTGGGCTCAAAGGCCCAGTTGTGGTTTTTTTGGCACGTCCCCGGTTTATTTTCTCCCCCCTCCCCGTGTTTGTTTTTCTTTTTTTTGTGTGTGTAGCTGGGCTGGGCCTGGTAGTTTGTTGCTATCCCCTGTTTTACTCTTACACCCCCTTCCCCGTGTGTGTGCTTTGTGTGGTGGGCTGGGCCCTGGTTCTTTTTACTAATTACATATCCCCCTGTAATGCACCCCCTGCTGCATGTTATTTTCTTTTATATTTTCCTTTTTTTTTGGAAATATTAAAAGCACATTATAGGGTATTATGGATTTAATATAGTTTTTCTATTTTTTTCTAGAATATATAGCTATTATCATAGATTTTTTAAACATAGAATAATATAGGATTTTATTTTTCTATACGCATTTTCTTTAATATTTCTTAGAATATTTTCTAGTTGGAATTTAATTGCCGTATTTTAGGAGTAGCGTATTATTTCCGTTTTGCTATTGGATTTTGTCTCCTATTTTAGTTTTCATCTGACTTTATTCTCGATTTTATTTCTGGATGGCCGTGTGACACGATTCAATTGGAGAATGATTTTCGCTATCATTTCTCCATCTTGTCTTTGACACGGATATTAATATACTACCTCTTAGAGTTTGATTTCTCGCATGAGTCGAACCATGACGGTCTAAGCGTTACACTGTTCCTGGTTCAAGCGTCATCATCAAAGATCTAGAGAGGAGAAGATTGGAATGGAGCTTGCGCGTACGTCAGGAGCCCCGGAGCTGCTTCGTTCATTATCATTGTCGTATTCAAATCTTCAGGCAACCAGCCAGTGTTGTGGGTTGCATCATCAGATACAAAGGAAGTGCCAGCTGAGGAGTTTCTTCTTAGGTTCTTGCGTGCGTGTCCCGAGTTCCTTCCCGTTTAGGCGTAGGCCTGCCTCCTCTTTGTTCTCGCCCCGTGCGAGCGAATCCCTGTTTCTCTCTCTTGATCCCGTGCAATTGAGATTCGTTTTCCCGTCGAACTACGTTAGCTCTGATCTCTCGTGCCCGACGAGAGTACGTAGGCATAGGATGCCGTATCCTAGCGAGTCCCCGTTTTCCCGTTTTCCCTTATCCCTTTTTCCTAGGTTTTAGCTGTAGTAGGCCGAACTACAGCTGCTCTGATTTCTCATATCTAATGAGAATATGTAGGCATAGGATGCGATATCCTAGCGAGCACACTAACAACTAATCTTTTCTGTTCTCTCGCTGCTGTGCGATCGAGACTTTCCCGCTGACGACTGATTGTTTCCTTTTCTCTTGCCCTTGCGCATTTGAGACCAGACTGTAGTTTTAGTTCCCGTAGGTTCGCGTACCTTTCAAGCTAACTTAATCTCTCACTCCTGTGTGATCTAGAACACCCTGTCTAGCCGTAGTTAGCCTGAACTACGTAAGCTCTGATCTTCCACTTTGTGTGGAAGTACGTAGGCACAAGACGCGAAGTCTTGGCGAGCCAATCCCCTGTAGTTTCCCGAACTACGATGACTCTGACTTTCTCTCTTGAGAATACGTAGGCATAGAGTGCGATGCTCTATCGAGTCAGTTTCCTTCCCGTTTAGATTTAGCAGCCGTAGATAGATTGTTTTGCATCCTTTAGACAAACCAAGCAAGCGTGGATCCCGTCGAGTACGACGGACGTGAGGGGTGCTAATACCTTCCCCTTGCGTAACCGACTCCCGAATCTAGGATTTGGTTGCGATGACCATTCCTTTCCCGTCTTTGCGGTAGGTTTACTTCGAGCGTTTCCTTTCCCTCCGTTGGGATAAATAACGCACGGTGGCGACTCTTCTGTTCATCCGGCGCCGATTTTCGCAGTAGCGACAACTGGCGACTCTGCTGGGGACTCCAACGGTTCCCAGCTGCTGAGGACCGCGATGGTTCCTTATGCATGTGGGATCCAACGTCCCCTAAGAGAGTCAATCCTAGCGCTTGTTTGCTTGTCTATTGGGTGTTTATTTTTGTATTGCTATTATCTGTTGTTGTTGTGCTGTTGGGTGGGGATGTTCCTTTGAGTGAGAAGCCAGACCCAGGCTTGAGTGCACCTTAGACTTAGAGTGGAAAGTAGTGGGTGCGTACATGCTTTGCATGTACTAGTGTCCTACGAAATCCACACTCGGACGGGGTTCTTCTGGTTGACTTCTGGTTCAACCCTTTGGGTTGAGTGGGATGTTGGTTAGTTGGATTGTCGACTCCGGGGACCGATCATTTGGGATTCAGCTAAGTGAGGCCTCTTCAGGATATGATGACGCCACACCTTCTGGGTATCGTATCATCAGTCTTGAAAGTCTGTGACGCTGATGACCGCATAGGATACCGAACTTGTGTCAGTTTAGGTCCATACCCGTGAGGGGGAGGGTTTTGCAGGTAACTTGACTTCCAGCCTACCCGTTACTTTGGTCTTCTCTTCAGAGCGAACGTACTCCGTCAGCAGCGCATCAGTATTCAGAGATTGTGTGGGGGCTATGATCCCGTGTTTGCTGCATATTGTATTGCATTTGCATAAACGTGTTGCATCATATTGCATGTCATACTCCAGCTAGCCAGAGCTCTTATCCAGCCGTTGTTTTGATTCTGAAGGTGATTACCCGGTGTTTGGCCTGAGCAACTGTTGATTTTTAGAAGACGACCAAGGGGTTGAGTAGATTTGAGCAGAATCGAGCATCGAAGTCAGTTGAAGGTTAGCAGTAGCTATGTCTGAGAGCAATTTCCAGTCTCTTAACACCTTGGCAGGGTTCACTATGAGGACCAATCCTCTCTATGGTTCTGCTTCCGAGGCAGACTTTTCGCAAGTGAACAACCTTACTGCAGACCAGTTGGTGCAACCTCCTGTTATGGACCGAGATCGACATGAGCAGTTTGTTGTCCGCAATGAACGACCTCCGCTTATCAACAGTCAAGTTGTTGTTTTCCCTGTGCCGAGTATCCGAAGAGAGATCCCAGTAGCCAGGACGGTAGACCCAAGAGCTCTTGAGTGTGATAGAAGACTCCAAGTGTTGGAAGAACAAATTAAAGCCGTGAAGGTCAAAGATGCTGATAACCTGAATGCTACAGGCATGTGTTTGGTTCCTGGCCTGGTGTTACCTTATAAGTTCAAAGCACCGAGATTTGAGAAGTACAGAGGAGATAGCTGTCCGAAGCAACATTTGGTGATGTTCTGTCGAAGAATGACGTCGTTTGTGCAAAATGACAAATTGATGATTCACTGCTTTCAGGATAGTCTGACTGGGGCATCTTTGCGTTGGTATATGCAGTTAGAGAGTAATCAGATTCGATCATGGGTGGATTTAGCCAGAGCTTTTCTGAAGCAGTATGATTATAACCTAGACATAGCTCTTCATCGCATGCAGTTGCAAGAGTTGTCTCAAGAGGACAATGAACCCATCAGGAAGTATGCGCAGAGATGGAGAGAATTTGCCGCCAGGGTACAACCACCGCTTTTAGACCGAGAGCTAACAAGCATGTTTGTAGACTCACTGCAGGATCCGTACCATGAAAGAATGCTTGGACTTCCGTTAAGTTTCTCTGACTTGGTAGTACTTGGAGAACGCCTTTAGCATGCCATCAAAATCGGGAAAATTCAGATTATTTCAGACGGTCAGGCTAGTGAAGCTGAATCTCTTTATGATCACCAAACTGAAGAAGGAGTTGTGATCAATGCAATCATGTCAGCTGTTGGATATCCTCGAGATGAATTGGTGAAATTTGTTGGGTCAGTATTTCCTGTACCTTGTTATGTTGGACAGACAACTGTGCCTGGGGCACCCTATCAGGAACGTTATGTCACTTCTCATGCAAATCAGCAAACTCGTGGCCGAGGTTATCAGAATCAGCGTCAGAATCAGAACAGGCCTCGTAACAACTTGGAACAAAGGAATGCTCCTTCCCACCCAATGCCTATGCCGTATAGCCAGTTGCTGCCATCTTTGGTCCAGAGTTCTTTAGTGGAACCGAAAGCTCTTAAGCCTATTCCAGAGCCTTACCCTCCTGGGTACAATCCCCACGCCCAGTGTGGTTATCATGGCGGATCCCCAGGGCATTCAACTGAAGATTGTAAAGCTTTTCAGGCAAAAGTACAACAGTTGATCGACCAAGATTGCATTTCCTTTCGAGAAGGATTTCTGTTTGTTCATACCAACTTCTCAGCTGTCTAAGCTCGTAGATTCAGAGTTTGTTTTCAAGAAGCCAGTGGTCCAGACAGGCAGACGTCCTTAGCATTGGCAGTCCTCAGACTTTCTTATCATTTGCATTTGTAGTTTCTTTTCTGTTAGTTACTACTTACTATTAAACATTGTTTATTTCGAATGGTAATATTGATAAAGTGACTATGCATTTTTATGAATTAATCATGTCGCTGTCGCTCATTTATTGCATTGCACTGACACTGGCGTTTTATTTACTCCACCTTATCACTATGATTAGCAAAGATTGGAGGGAGGATGACGAAACTGAATACTCATAACCGATGATCGTATGCTTTCAGATAAAACCTTGCCGATGACGTACAAGGCATTGTTTCAGATCCCCCAAACACTGGAGATATAAGGAGTTAGTCCCTTGTTAGCCACTTCGAGCCAGGAAGTAGAAGTTTTTTCGGACTCTTTAAACCCTCACATCTTAACCTGGGCAGGGTAGTTATCAGTCAGCTTGACCGAGCGTTCAAATCCTACAGAGGAGTGTTGCCTTTCGAGGACCAATCGGTTTATACCTCTCAAGAGGTTGTACCTCGTCAACCACAATGGTTAAACCTCACCAACCAGGAGTGAGACAGTTACAACTTTTCGGAGCAATCAAGACAACCAGTATTACACGACTTTGTTCCAAAAGAAAAAGAAAGAATAAGAAAGCCCGCTAAGTAAAAAGAAATGAAAATAGCTGGAAAGCTAATACTTAGGCAAAAATCAGGGCATCCCACTGGACTTCAAAAGAAAACGAAAAAATGAAAAGAACTCAAAGGGAGTCAGTCCAGGCAAAAATTAGGGAATCAAAAGAATGAAAAAGAAAGGATATCAATAGAAAAAATCCCCAGTGAAGTCGCAAAGTCGTGGATGCAGACACCGAAAATGAAAAGGAGTAACTGTTACTCCGAAAACCTTGTGAGTGTCCTTAACTATGGTCCTTACCATTCAACATACCTCTCGAAGAGGCGAGTGCTCGAGCCAAGGTAACTGAATTTTAGGGTCGGAGATTATCACGTAGAAGGGGTGGGTACAAATCATAATTTGAGCCAAATATCCTTTGTTTCACGAACCGTGAACCCGACCACGATACAACCCTTAAAAGACCTAATTGAGGTAGGGTTTATTCTGAAAGCGCATTACGATAAGGTTGAGTAACCTGACTCCTTCTTGATTTGCTAATCATATCCTTGTTGTATTTTTCACTAATCACATCAGCACTACGTTTGAACTCTGGTTCATTCGTCACTCACAATCATGACACATAAATGAGTGACCGCACAAAAATTTTCAAAATCTGCATGAACACTGCATTAAAATTACCATTCGGGATTAAACAATTTTACTTGCAGGTCAGTAGTTGACATGAAGGAAATTCCAACAGGGAATAATCAAACAGGACTGAATAATTCAGCAGTCTGGATCAAAATGGTGTATGTTGTGAAACCCTGTGAATTCGGGGCATTGACTTTCAGTGAGTTCAGAATCAGTTAGTCTAAGGACAAATCCCGAAGCTTCAGTTGATCAGGGGCAGTTTGTTTGAGAAGCAGTTGATTAGATGTGAATCTTCTCAAGAGCCAATCAGGGGCAATTATACAGAATGCTGTGATTTGAGGGCAGAACCTTCCAGTGTGTGATCGGACAGGTTAAGTCGCTCGAACGCTCATTCAGGGGCAAGTCACCTCAGAGATAGTGAGGCCAACTGGGTTGACAATTGTTTGATTGAGGTTGAATCCTTTGGTTGTACAGATACTGGGGCAAGTAATCTCGAGTTCGTCTCATAGCAAGCTGTTCAGAGTGATCTTTCCAAGAGTTAAATTGGGGCAAGTTAAGTTGTACTGGGGCAAGTTATTCAAGCAAGTCTGTTTATCCCCAACCAGAGTTGAGTATCGGGGAATCGTGTCGTTACTCTTATCAAAAACCTTGACCTTCTGAAAAAGGCCTTACCGTCGTTGGATCGTTATCCTACAGTTTAAACCTGTTACGTGTCAGAACTTTGTAACCAAGTCATTTTCCAAAGTCCAGTTCTCGCCTGGCAAACCGGTAACCAGTTCTCGTCTGGCCCACATTTCTGTAAATACCAGTTCTCGCCTGGTACATGTTTTCGTTTAACCCATTATCGTATGGTCAACCCTTCCGTAAACATCAGTTCTCGTCTGGTGTATGTTATTGTTACCAGTTCTCGTCTGGTCACCGTTTCTTTAACCTATTTGTTGTATCAGTTCTCGTCTGGTGCATGTCAGCTTTCAACCAGTCCTCGCCTGGTCATTTGTTTCTTAACCTATTACCCAGTCAGCCCCGTCTAATGTTCAAACCATAAATCAATTTTCGTCCGATAACCTAATCTATTTTGCTATCAGTTCTCGTCTGGTAGTCCATCCTTGAATGCTAGTTCTCGTCTAGTATTTTCCCTATTTTCCATTTTGTAAATAACTAATTTTCATTCCTAAACCAGGAAAAGCCTAAAAATATCTGACACGGTAATTCCCAGTGACTCGCATGTTGTCACATTCCCCGATACGAAGCTCGATTGGTACCAGTTCTCGGTTAATGTTTTGTATTCCCTGTGGATGTTGTTAAATCAGGATTACTCTTCTTCAGCAGATGGAAGCCACGCATTATCCCCGAAAGAGTTGAGATTGCATTTTACCCCGTATCAGAGTAGGATCAGGAGTATCCTTAGCAGATTAAGATTGATATCCTTGATAGAAGGGGCATTCCCAGCAGTGCGTTGTGCACAATCAACCCCAATTCGGTCAATCCCTACAGGGTCCAGGTTACCAGTGGTTTAGAAAGAATATCGCCATACAGGGCAGTCCTTCCCTTTTCCAGCATTTTTTTTGCTGAGATGATTCTGTGATATCAGGTTACCCTCAGTGGAGTTGACGTTGCCTTCGGCATTTATTTTGCCAAGTGGTTTTAGACCTGGTGTTCTCTGGCAGCTCGAGCCTGCATTTACATTTGCATTTGCATATACCGTCATATTTGCACCTATCCAGAACGCATAGCATATCCATGCCGTATGAGGCCTAGCATTTATCAAAACATGTACATATTATTTCCATGTCGTGTGGAACATTGCATTATTTTCAAACATACGCATTTCGAAGCATAGACCAGGTTGGTTACCTCTTGGCTTTTGAGTATGTTCCCCTGCAGAGTTGTTTGGTTAAGCTTCTCTTCACCCACAGCGGAGTGATTTCTTCATATTTGGTTGTTACGTTGGCACTGAAAAAAAATAAGAAAAATTGACATCATATCAAACTTCTGAAGCTGCCGCCTGTTGTCGAAAATGGGTGCCTGGCAGTCGATTCAGAATTTCCCCAGGAGAGTTTTCCTCAGGTTCGCCGTGAACTGTGAGGTGACAAGATTTGATCCCATAACATATGGGAGTCAAGGTGTTTTCTTTTTGAAGCATTATTCCGAAGATTCAGTACCTGTGGCGTCACATGGGTGATTGACAAAACGAAATTTATCAGATAATTGACCAGTTGTTGCCATGACAACCAGACTTCAGTTCATTGGAAGCTATTTCTCGGGCAGTTTTGCAGTTTATTTCTGCGGTTGGCAAATTTCAGGGTTTCATTAGTATTCAACCATCTTCTACCTTTGAATGTTTGAAAGCTGCTCGCTCTTCAACCATTCAGGTCCAAGTCGTTTGAATAGGGGCAGCTGTTGCACCCTAAAATTTGACCAACCGGGTCCCATATTTGGTTTATGGTTCAACGCATTTCGCATTCGCATTCGCATACCGCATACAGTGCATTTTCTCAATCATATTGATTTTATCGGGATTACAGCCTGTTTTCACATTTCGGGTATTTCAGACCGGTTCGGATAATCGGAGGTCATTTTTGAGAAGTCACGCGCTTCCTGGGTGTTTTCAGCTTAGTGATTTTGGAGGTTCTTGGTGTCTGGGTACTGCTTGCTTCGATCTGGTCTCGCGCTCTCTTTTATGTTGGTTGTTTGCCTTTGTTTACATTTTTAGGATTTAATAGCCTTTTATAGATTTTAAATAGGTTTTATAGTTTTTTCTAGAATTTAAATAGATGATTCCTAGAATTTTTTTGAGATAATAGATTCTTATGGATTTAATTGATTTTTTCTGGATATTAGATAGTTTTTTTTATAGATATTAAATGTTTTTAATATTTTTAGAGTTTTAATATCAATTTTCCTTTTTAGATAATAGAGTTTAGGGGATAATTCTTTTTTCTAGAGTTTAAGTAGATTTTAAAATGAAATAAATAGAATTAATAGATTTTTCTTTCTATTGTTTTTATTTGTTTAGAAATCAATAGAGTTTAATAGATTTAATCTTCTTTTTTAGATTTAATATAGATTTAGGATTTAATTAGATTGGTTTTAATCAGTTTTTAGATGTTAATTAGGAGTTCATTAGCCTTAAGTAGGTTTAGAATAGTCTTAATTGTAATTAGGCTTTAACTGCAGTTGTTAATTTTTGTTTAGTATTAATAGGGTTTAATTAGAGTCTAATTCAGTATTAATTCATGTTTAAATTCATTAATCAGTCCGTTAGTGGTTATTGGGCCAATATCCAAAAAGCCCAGTCCAAATCTCGCCACGTGTCCATGTATAAAAGCCCCACGCGTGTGCTTTTCAGTTTTTCATTTTTTTCTCCATTTCCACGTGTGCTTCTCAGAAGTTTCCACACCCTTCTGCATGTAGCCACACGTGGCCACTCCACCGTCCTCCACCCACACTGCCTCTCCGCCACGTGTCTTCACCTCCGTTTCTCTGCCTTGCATGCGTGCCACGCGTGCACCGTCCACCTACCATCGCCGGCCGGCCATGCAAACACACTGATGACATCACTAGAGAAATTCAGCGGCGGCGCACACGGCCAATTACTCGCCGGAAAAACTGCATTTCATCCTCTCCGTTCATCCTCTTCAATCAACTTCACCGGCAAGCTAACCATAACTGTCATCGGACCACCGCAACAACCCCTCTAACGGTCACCGGAAAACCAACATTACCGGAAAACTCCTCCGTTCTTCATCTTTTCCCTAGTTCTTCACAAATTTTCATCAGAATCATCAAAAGCATTCAAGATTCGCCAGCAATTTTTTCCAGAATCTTTCAACCTTCATCATCAGGATTCATCATCTTCAAAGATCTTTGAGGATTTCATCCAATTCTTCAGACCTTCAACCTCAAGAACATTCAATCGCCTTCACCCAGACTCATCCAGAAACTGATGAAGATCCTTCAACCTTCATCCTCGTTCTTCATACTTTCTCCATGAGATCCAAGAACACCTTCGTCCAAACGTTCCTCAGATCTTCAACTACCAATGGTTCGTCAAAGTTTTCTTCAAGATCTTCAAAGATCTTCGAAGATCTCCATCGATTCATCGCTCCGTAAGAACACATCTTCATCAATCTCGTCATCGCTCATCCAAAACATCCAGATCATTCAAGCGTGTCTGTTGCACCCTAAAATTTGACCAACCGATTCTCCTATCTGGTTCATGGTTCAATTCGTATTCGCAAATCAGATGCATGACGTTTGTGCACAGACAGAGGATGTCAGGGTTACGGCTTGGGTTTCATTTACCGGATATTTCAGATCCAGTCTAGATAATCAGGGTTTTATTTTCGGGAAATTGTGCGCTTCTCGGTGTTTTCAGCTTACATTGTTGTTTTTGGGATATTCTGATGCCCGGAGGTTTACTGTTTGCTTCGATCTGGTCTCGCGCACTCTTTTATGTTGGCTTTTTCGCCTTTGTTTGCATTTTTTAGGGTTTAATAGCCTTTTTATAGATTTAAATAGTTTTTTTTAATATTTTAAATAGGCTTTATAGATTTTTTAGGATTTAAATAGATTTTTTAATATTTTTAATAGATTTAAACCTTTTTAGAATTTTCAAATTGTTTTAATAGATTTTAGAATATTAGGTTTTAATATAGATATTAATTTCTTTTTAGGTTTAGTATAGTTTTAATGGGTTTTAATAGTTTTTTTTATAATAGTTTTAATAGGATAATAGAATTTCTTTTAAATAAATGGTATAGATTTTTTTAGAAATTTAATAGAAATTTAGTAAGATTTTAAATAGAAATAATTAGAGTTTTATTTTTATTAGTTAATAGTTTTTTAGAAGTTAACTAGATGATAGTTCTCCTTAATAAAGGTTAATTAGGACTTAATCTTTTGTTTAGATTTTATTTGAATTTGGTAGAATTAATTAGGATAGTTAATTTTCATTTAGATTTAATTGCAGTTTAATTTTTAGTTAGAGTTAATTGTAGTTTAATCATTTTCATTAATTAGGGTTAATATTTGATTAGTGTTCAATTAGGTTAATCTTTTAAATCCAGTTTTTTTCAGGTTATTGTATCAGTTTTCGTGGGCCAAGAGTAGGGTTTTTTGGAGGCCCAAATTAGTCTCAGTTTTTTTGTCCATTTTCAGTCCAGGAAGTGACACTTGTCGTATATATAAAGGAGCCACGCGTGCAATTCTGGAGGAACCACCCCATTTCTCCACGTTCTGACACCTCACCACTTCAGTCTCTCTCTCCTCTTGCCACGTCTCACACCCAGACTCCACCCTCTCTCTGCGCCACGCCATCTCAGGCCACGTGTAGCGCATGCACGTATCCTCCTCGCCACCTGTCCCCCACCGGTCAACCCTACCGGAGAAGCAATCGCCGGCCATGCAACAACCGGAGGCCGCCGTCTAACCATCTCCGGCCACCGTAACAACCCGCCGGAGCCATTTTTGCCCATAATCCTCACATCTTCCTCTTTCTCCCCCGATCTTCTCCGTCCACCTTCATCAATAACTCGCCGGAAAATTCAACCAGGTCCATCGGAAACTTCATCCCGCCCAGATTTCTTCATCAACCTTCAGAAGAATCTCCAGGAACTCATGAAGATTCTTCAAACCTTCATCATCGTTTCCAGAAAACTTCCAGAATCTTCATAGACCTTCATCAATTTCCCAGAAAAATCTTCAAAGAACGTCATTGTTCTTCATGTTTCCCAGCAACATTCAAGGATCTTCAACTTCATCAACCAATCCCAATTCTTCTCGCGCGATTTTTCTCAAGGAGCTTCAGAGTTCACCAAATCTTCAAGGAGATTCATCCGGTGTCAGAATCCCTCAAAGGTGTTCATCAGCAAAACTCCAGATTTTGAGTTCTCTTCAATACGACTCAAGATCCTCTCGTTAAAAGTTCCGGAAACTTCAAGATTTGCTCGTATTCCACATCTAGGTGCGTTGTTCTTCGATTCTTGTTCGCATTTTGTTTTGATTGTTGAAGTGTATGGGTTCAATCTTGGCTTGAATTGGAATTTAAGTTGAATATAGGGTTTAATTGAGGTTCGGTTAGATGTAGGTTAGGGTTCAGTTTCCAGATCTGAGAAAGTATTGTTTGAGGATTCTGGAGAGGAGTTTCAGAGGAGAGAGAGGTTGGGGGAGCGTTGTGTTAGGGTTTTGGTAGTGAACAGTAGCCAGAATTTTGGAGGGGGAGATTGGTTTTGTTGGGTGTTGATTTGGGTTAGGGTTTGGACTGTGGTAGGCCCAAGTTGGAAATTGCTGAAGCACACTCCCTCATTTGCTCGTTTCCCCTCCCCTGAGTGTAAAAGACTGAGTGGACTTAGGTGTGGGCTTAGGCCCCATTGCTACGCGCACCCCCCCCCCCCATGTGTTTGGGCCCTATGCTGAACAAATAGAGTTGTTGCTATCGCTGCACCCCCCTGTTTTATTTCTTTTTTTATTTTCTTTGTTATTTCTTTTGTTTTGTATCATGTTAGAAGAAAATTCATAAATAATAATAGGAGTGCCCAATTAATTCCCTTATTTTTTCCATAGGTTCATAAATCAATTTAGGATTTTATAGTGCAAAAATATTAATTTGATCATGCATTTTCATTTTTGTTTGCATTTTTGTATCTTAATTGATTTTGAATAATTGGTTTGTGACGTGTCTGCCTTGCTGATTTTATTTCTCTCACTTGGTATTGAGTTTCGCTCTAGTTTTTTAGTATGTTGTACTAGACTAATGCATGCTCCTCATAGATTTTTCATAGATTTTTTAGAGGTTGATTGATGTGGTTTTAGGGTTAGAAAATAAAGACCTCATAACTTGCTGGTTAACCCTTGACCATTCATATGTTAGGGATTGTTAGTAGCCTTAGAAGTTGACTTAGGCTTTGAGATTTGATCTTGGGATCATAGAGCCATGTAGGTTTTCCCTAGATTTTTGGTAGATTTTTATAGGGTGTTCTGGTATTTTTGTTTGAGCCTGAGAATAGGAGAAGTCTTGATGGCTTCTGACCTTGAAGTTCAACTGTGGTTGAACTTTAAAGATAGTTTCTTTTGGTTTGAGGGTCTGTGGTTTCTTCTTGGAGTGGGAGGCTGGATGAATTCTTGTTGGAGTTTGCAAGGATGCATGGATTGAGGTCCTAGTCTAGGAGCTTGTTCTCTGTTTGTGAGGTTTGAGATCCTGAAGTTTGAGGGACATTTATGGTACTTTCCTGAGGAAGGCACCATGGATGTCTTTCATTCTTTCTTCTCACCTCTTTCCCTAAGTATCCAATGATGTTGGAGCCTTCATGTGAGTTTAGTTTCTCCTGAGGAGGAATGTAAACCGATCACAGTTGTTGAGCCACATGGGATATGATTCCTAAGTGGAAGCCCCCTAGTACTTTCCTGAGGAAGGCACTATGGGTCTGCTCACTTAGTTCCCTTAGTTCATATAGGATTTCTCAAGTATCCAATGATGTTGGAGCCTTCATGTGAGTTTAGTTTCTCCTGAGGAGGAATGTAAACCGTTCACAGTTGTTGAGCCACATGGGATACGATTCCTAAGTGGAAGCCCCCTGGTACTTTCCTGAGGAAGGCACCATGGGTTTGTTCACTTAGTTCCCTTAGTTCATGTAGGATTTCTCAAGTATCCAATGATGTTGGAGCCTTCGTGTGAGTTTAGTTTCTCCTGAGGAGGAATGTAAACCGTTCACAGTTGTTGAGCCACATGGGATACGATTCCTAAGTGGAAGCCCCCTGGTACTTTCCTGAGGAAGGCACCATGGGTCTGTTCACTTAGTTCCCTTAGTTCATGTAGGATTTCTCAAGTATCCAATGATGTTGGAGCCTTCATGTGAGTTTAGTTTCTCCCGAGGAGGAATGTAAACCAATCATAGTTGTTGAGCCGCATGGGATATGGGTCCTAAGTATAAGCCTCCTAGTACTTTCCTGAGGAGGGCACTATGAGTCTGCCTACTTAGCTCCCTTTCTTTGGTAAGCTTGTTTTGAAGCTTGAAGACTGGGATTGATTTCTTTTGTGTAGGGTTTTGCTTAGGGCTTTGCTTAGAGATTTGATTAGGGTTTTGCATAGGGCTTTGCTCAGGGGTTTGATTAGGGTTTTGTTTAGGGGTCCTGCTCAGGGTTTGGTTTAAGTTTTGGATAGGGGCTTGTCAGGCTGGTTCGCCTTCTCTTTGTGTTGTTTGACTTGTGTGGTGTTGTGCTGCATTAGGCTTAGAGGTTCATCTAGATATTTCTGAGGTAGGTGCATCTTAGAGTTAGGCTTTGTGTGCATGAGAAGTTGAGGTGGTCCTCCTTCTGCTTGTTTGTTATTGAGTGGCTTTGCTTGCTGGTATTTGGTAGAGCTGAGCTCCCTTACCTCTGTGGTTTGCGGCCTTTGCGCCTTGATTGTTTGGTTGTTGCATTCATGCATATTTCCAGTATTTCTTTACTTTGCAGTTGATTCCTGTTTGCTGTTTAATCCTGTTGCCATGATCCCTTAGGAGCTCTAACTTCTCTGCTATGGAGGAGTTATGATAGACATTAGGATGGCCAACCAGGCATGATAACATTAGGTAGATTCCCCTTTTCAACCATAGTTTTAGGGTGTCTCTTTCCTTTCTCAAAACAACAGAAAAACACTTAAATAAAGGATACAACAAAAGTGAATTCATTTCTTCCATAGTCGAACTATGTTTGCTCTGATCTTCCATGCCATATGGAAGTACGTAGGCACAGGATGCGATGTCCTGGCGAGCAACCTCCCCCCCGTCTAGGCGTAGGTAGTCGAACTACGTTGACTCTGACTTTCCCATTGCACGAGGGAGTACGTAGGCCCAGAACAGCGTATGTTCTGTCGAGTCCTGTCCTTTTCTTTTCTTTTCAGACTGACCACTAGCGTAGATAGATAAACACACCCTTTTCCTTATAAACACCAAGCGTGGATCCCGTCGAGTACGACGGACGTGAGGGGTGCTAATACCTTCCCCTTGCGTAACCGACTCCCGAATCCAGGTTTTGGTTGCGATGACCATACCTTTTCCCGTTTTTTGCGAGGTTTACTTCGAGCGTTTCCTTTCCCTCCGTTGGGACAAATAACGCACGGTGGCGACTCTTCTGTCAGCCGGCGCCGATTTTCGCAGTAGCGACAGCTGGCGACTCTGCTGGGGACTTATAGCATCTAGGGACTTTTCCCATCCCTTATGCTGGGACCGTTTCCCATCCCCTACGCGAGTCAATTCTAGCGCTTGGGTGTTTATCTGTTGGGTGTTGTGCATATGTGTTTTATCTTTCCGCACTTTACTTTCCCGCACCTTTACCTTTCCGCATTTACTTTCAGCACTATATTATTATGATTATTGTTGTGGGAGAGGGAGGTTACTATGAGTGAGAAGCCGGACCTGGGCTTGAGCATGCACCTAGACATAGTTGCGGAGAGTAGTAGACGAACCTGTCTGCTGAGCAGGCACAGTTCCCTACAAAATCTGCGCTCAGACGAGGTTCTCGCCGAGGTGCTCCTTTCCGGTCCTGAGGATCTGAGGGGAGTCCAGACGTGGGGATTGTCGACTCTGGGGACCGATCATTTGGAAGTCAGCTAAGTGAGGCCTCTTCATGACTTGATGATGCCACTCCTTCTGGGAATCGTATCGTCACTCATGAAAGTCTGTGACGCTGATGACCGCATAGGATGCCGTACCTTTGTCCGTGGATTAGGTCCATACCTGTGAGGGGGATTGGGTTATTGCAGGAAAACTGGCCTTCAGAAACCATGATTCAGTATTTATCAGATAGTTTTCTTGGCTCGTTAACAGGTGTGTTGTCTGGATCAGATGGGTTTCTTGTTTGAGGTTGATACTATTATCAGATGGTTTTCTCGTCAGATACAGAGGTTCAGATGGATTTCTTACCAGGGGATTGGCATTTTGAGTATCAGATGATAGTTAGTGTCAGGAAGTTCTGGTGACTGTGGTGGTTTTCTGCTCTTGACATCACGGAGATGTTCCTCTTCAGGCTACAACATGGCCCCTGTGTTCACTGATTGCATCATTTATCATATTGCATCATTGCATTACCATTTGCATCCAACTAACGTGTGTGTATTGCAGGTACATATTTTCCCTCCCAGTTCCGGTGTTTGTTTCCAAGCAAGACATGGAAGCCATGAAGAGAGTGTTACCCTACAAATTCCCGTCTCCAGATATCAGTCTGTTGTCAGAGTTAATTACTATTGCTAGGAAGAAGGTGATGGGAGATTTCAGGAAGACATATGGGAGGATCCTGACTTATGTTTACCAGCCCTCGGCTTATGAGATCAGCGGCATTTACACCCTATTGTAGTTTTATGATGCTGAGCTCAGGTGTTTCGTATTTCCTGATTTTGTCTTGGCTCCTACCCTGGAGGAGTATTCTGCACTCTTGGATATACCGATTCGCGAGCAGATGCCTTTCTATCACACGGACGCTAAGCCTGATCTGGCTAAGCTTTCTGCTATTCTGTACTTAGGAGAGTTTGAGCTGACAGGGAAGATGATCAGAAAAGGAAATGCGTGGGGATTTCCGTTGGTTGTTTTGGTGGAGAAGGCTCGGGAGTACGCCGAGAAGGGTGGCTGGGTTGTTTTTGACGCCATCTTTGCTGTGTGCGTTTATGGCATTGTATTGTTCCCAAACCTTCCTGATTTTGTTGATGCAGATGCTTTCTATATTTTGGCTGCAAAGAACCCAGTTCCTACCTTGCTGGGAGATATCCACTATTCCACTCACTACCAAAATGAAAAGCGACGAGGAAGGAATGTCTCTTGCTGTGTACCTCTACTGTGCAGGTGGTTTACTAGTCACATGCCGAAGTCAGGGCCTTTTGTCACTTCTATTGATTCTTTAGGATGGCCTGAGCGCTTGATGGGGTTGACTTCTGACAATGTGGTGTGGGTTAACGAGGAGGTGTTCGGAGTTGAGGTCATATACAGATGCGAAGGATTCCCTAATGTTCCTTTGATAGGAAGGAGAGGGTGTGTCAATTACAACCCTTCCTTATTAATCAGGCAGTTTGGGTATGCACCTCAGGGAGCGCCGAAGCCCGAGGAGATACAGGAATCTCTGTATCTCACTGGGGCAATAGAGGAAGAGATGTTTATCAAGCTTGAGAAAGCATGGAAGAACCTGCATAAGAGAGGGAAGCCTTCATGTAGCAAAGGGGGTACTCGAGTTCTTGGTCCGTATGTGGAATGGATTCGTGAACGAGTCACAAAATTCCTTATGCCTTATCCTGCAGTTCAGCCATTGTATCCTTCTCCGGTGGAGGAGCCCACCACTATAGACATACAGGTATACAAGCAGCTGATGGCGGAGAAAGAAGAGTTAGCAAAGGTTAAAGAAGCTTTAGAGAAAGAGAATGCCCAGCTTCGTCATGAAAAGATTGAAACAAGATATTTTTCCAAGCAACAGGCTGAAACTTTGAAACATCTGAAGACTACTTTATTGGAGTTGACTGAAACCAAGAAGCGTCTGGAGTTAGATGTAGACTCAGTTAGCAGTGTATTGGCTACTAAGAAACAAGAGATGGAAAGGGCCTACACGAAGTTAGCTAAGTTCAGAGAGCACTGGGATCTCACTATGGCCAAACGCAAAGAACGGGAAGAAGAGCTAAAGACACATGTTGCTCAGTTGGGAGAACAGGTTAGAGTGAAGACTGAAGAGCTTGAAGAAGAAGCATGTCATCGATACGAGGCCGAACGCCAACTGATTGATGCCTTGAAGAATCTGGAAGATTGTCAGCGCAGAGCAGACATCAAGAGGCCCAAACCTGAGGATGGTGCCCAAGATAAGGCTTGGGAAGATTTTGTCAGAGACATCCATGGAACGGTCAGGAAAAGGGATCAGTTGATAGAAGGCTTGATTTATCGACCGGATCACGCAGAGACGAAGAAGTTGTTCGAGGATTTCTGCGACCGTACCTGCACTTGATTTCTCTCTTGTATTCTATGTGTTGAGATCACCACCAGGCATGTTGGTTGGGATCCTCCTTTATCATCTCAGTTGTATGGAACATAGTTGTGTAACATCTTGACAAGACTGTCAGTCCAATAAATATATGAGGGTTTTTCTAAATATTGTCTTTATGGTTTATCTTGTCTTGCTACCTTGACACTGGAATTGGAGGGGAAATATCCCCAATGCACACACGCACATTAGCATTTTTGCATTCTTTCTGCATAAATCATATTGCATAGCATTTCTCTAGCTGGCCAGAGCACTTATCTAGCCTTTGTTTTCACCAGAGGGTAATTCTCGGGGGATTGTTCGAGGCAAGAGTGGAGTGTTGAAGACGACCAAGGGGCTGAAGCAGATTTGAGCAGAATCAAGCAGTGTAGTCAGTTACATGTAATTGGTAGCTATGTCTGAAGGTAATTTCCAGTCTCCTAACACCTTGACGGGGTTTACTATGACGTCCAGCCATCGGTATGATTCTATGGAAGACTTCCCGCAAGCGAACAACGTTACTGCAGACCAAGTTGTACAACTTACTGTTGAGAACCGAGATCGACATGAGCAGTTTGTTGCCCGAAATGAACGTCCTCCTCCTGTTAGCAATCAAGGTGTTGTTTTCCCTGAGAGGAATCCACGCAGAGATATCCCGGTAGCCAGGACTGCAAACTCAAGAGCTCTTGAAGGTGATCGAAGGTTCCGAGTATTGGAAGAAAGAGTCAAGGCTTTGGAGGTCAAAGATGTTGTTAACCTGAATGCTGCAGACATGTGTTTGGTTCCTGACCTGGTGTGGCCTTACAAGTTCAAAATGCCGGAATTTGAAAAGTACACGGGAGATAGCTGTCCGAAGCAGCATTTGAGGTTGTTCTGTCGAAGAATGACTTCGTTTGTGCGAAATGACAAATTGATGATCCATTGCTTTCAGTATAGTCTGACTGGGGCATCTTTGAGGTGGTATGTGCAGTTAGAGAGTAATCAGATTCGATCATGGGTGGATTTAGCCAGAGCTTTCATGAAGCAGTACAATTACAACCTGGATATGGCTCCTAGTCTCGTACATCTGCAAGAATTATCTCGGGCGGAGAATGAATCATTCAGAGGGTATGTGCAAAGATGGAAAGAATTAGCTGCTAGTGTTCAACCACCGCTGCAGGAAAGAGAAATGGTTGACATCTTCTTGGGTACTCTGAAAGGCCATTATTATGACAAATTGTTCGGCTGTACAAGCTTTGTGGGCCTGATGAGAATGGGGGAGCTTGTTGAGAGAGGACTCAAGGGTGGAAAGCTTCGAGATGCTCTTTATATCCCAGTTGATAAGAATGAGTCGGTTGTCAGTTCTCAAGAAGAGTGGGAAGAAGGAAATGACGTCGTCTCAGAATCTCTAGCATCTCAGGATCGGTTTTCAGACAGTTCAAGTCAACGGTCATCCTGTCGTCGATCGCGTCAGCACGCCCAACGAAGACCAAGGAAACTTGAAAGGCAGTTTACTCAGCTACCGGTGTCGTACAGTTAGTTGTTGCCAGATCTGGTCAGAAGTGGATTGATAGTGCCGAAAGAGACTAATCCAGTGATTCCACCATATCCTCCAGGTTTTGATGCCAGCGCCCACTGTGAGTACCATGTTGGGGCACAGGGGCATTCAACAAATGATTGTAAGGTGCTTAGAAGCCAGGTTCAGGATCTGTTAGACTCTAACTGGATTTTCATCACGCCCCAGGGTTTTGTTCAGATTAATGATTCTCCGTCATCCAGTTGTGTGGGTTCGCTAGTTAATGTCATGGAAGACTCCACGGGAAGTGTGTGTTCTGAAGAATGTCAATCGGAGAGTTCAGTTGGATATGGGAGAAGTTTCTAGAGGTTTCTGTGCCGGTGTCGAATCTGTTTTCTCTGCTAATCCGTTTAGCTTTTGTGCACTAGTGTTTGCTGACCACCACCAGGATTGTTGGGTGGGGTCGTTGTATTCGTACTCATCTGTGCTTACGTGCTGCTTTTGTTGGTTATACATGTGTGGGAGGTGTTCGTCTGTGTGCTTATAGCTTGAGTTTCTCTTTGTCGTGTCATGAATATGTGTTTGCTTTCTGCTTTGCATTATCATTTAACAGGTACATCAGAACCGTGGGTCTTATTTCCTCAACATGCAGTTTGTTGCAGGAATTTCCTTAGAGATATGGAACAGAATCAGGTTGAATTGGTTGAAGTCCGAAGCCAGCTAGGGCAGATGATGAGAGACATGCAAGAGATGCGTCTGGAGCAGAAGATCCTCAAAGAGGAAAATAGTCAGCTGAAGACCCAAATGAGCTTGATCATGGAAGTAGTCAAGAATGTGCTTAAGAAAGAGGATGATCAGCTATCCGAAGCCGCAGTGAAGAAGCTCGTGCCACCTGTGCCTGTGGAACCTGAGCAACAACAACCAAGGGTACATCCGGCTCAACAGAGGATTCAGGAGGGAAGGCCAAAGAGGGTATTTAAGGCGCCACCTTCCACGTATGTTGAGCTCTTGCAGACTTTATTGAGGTTCAAAATGGTTGAAAAGAGAACTTTGGACTCACCCACAGGAGCGCTTCCTTATGGGTACGATGCCAGTAAGCAATGTGAATTTCATTCTGGGGCACTCGGGCACGACATCGAGGGTTGTCATGCTTTTAAGCACAATGTTCAAGACCTGATTGACTCGAAGGATATTGAATTCTCGCCAAGCGGTGTAGCTGTACGTATTGCTCCTATCCCAGTTGATGTTAAGATGACGGATGCTTCTAAAGCTGCAGTAGGTCAGAAACGTATCCTGGACTCCATGGTGTCAGAATCTCCATGCCCACAACTGTTGCCTATTCCTGGGGCAGATCTGAGAAAGAAAATGGCTAAGCATAAGGAGTGCCTTAATCAGTACGGTGAAAGTCAAGAAACTGATGTTGTATTGGCTACAAAGGTGGCTCAACAGTCAACCCGATACCAGCGACAACAACAACGATCTCAACAGTGGCAGAGGCCACAACATCCCAATCAGCGAAGAGCTCAAAATCAGAGGCCATTGAGGGTATTTAAGGTGCCTCCGATGCCGTATGCCGAACTTCTTCAGGTGTTGCTACGATTACAGTTGGTTGAGAAGAGGAAGTTAGCCCCGCTGACGGGTACGCCTCCAGCAGGTTATGATATCAAGGAGCGCTGTGATTTCCATTCACGAGCACCGGGGCACAACATTGAAGATTGTCTGGCCTTCAAGCACAAAGTGCAGGACCTACTTGATAGTGCAGCTATCAACTTCGGGCAGGAAGGGCCCAAAATCATCTGAATGAGGAAGAGGGGCTCTATAATCTGGTTGGGTCGCTGAAAGCAGATCAGGACAACTTCGAGTTGCCTCTAATAACTGATTGTGAAGATGGCTGGTTCAGCAGCAGGACAGATGTGAAAGCCCGGCTCTAGGAAGCTGGCATTTTTCTGTGTTTTATCTTGTCATTTCTTTACGTTTGTAGTTTCTTTCCTGTTTAAATTGCAATCTTGTTCGTAAAACTTGTTGTTTTCATTCAATTGATGATAATGGAATAAATATGCATGTTTTGATTAAATCCCGTCGTGTTCACTAACTGTTTTTACAAATGTCCAATGCTTGGTTAAGAAGGATCTGAGGAGGATGACGAAAATGAACGACATGCAACTTCCGATATTGTATGCTTTTGAGATAAAACCTGCTGATGATGTACAGGCATTGTTTCAAATCCCTAAACACCGGTGATATAAGGGAGATAATCCCTTGTCAACCCCTTTGAGCCTAGTAGTAGGAGTTCTTTCTGAAAACGAAAAACCCTCCATCTTTAACCTGGGGCAGGATAGGTGTTAGCTAATTTGGCCGAGCGTTCAAAATGCAAAAGGAGTGTCCGTTCGAGGATCAATCACACCTCTAGAGGTCGTGCCTAAAAAACCGCAACGGTTAGATTTCAAGAGTGAAACAGTCACATTATTTCCCAAAGAGTCAGAGAATCAGTGTCACACGACTCATTCAAAAAAAGAAGGAAAAAGAATCAAAAGCCCGCTAGGTCAAAACTTCAAAGCAAATGACTTAGGCAAAAATGAGGGCATCCCGCTGGACTTAAAAAATCAAAAGAAACTCAAAAAGAGTCAGTCCAGGCAAAAGTTAGGGATAAGAAAAAAAATGAAAGGATGGTGTTGCACCCTAAAATTTTCTCAACCTTATTCACTTGGTTTATGTTTCAATATCATTAGCATTTGCATATAGAGTCATGTACATAGCCTAACCATCTGCATAGCATAAGCATAGCAAGTCATTCAACAGGGGATCAAGCATTATTCTCATCTCTATGAGCCTATCAAGAGGTTATTATCTTAATTCCATCTCATGCAAGTCATCAGAAAAGAATTTGAGAGCAGAGAGTTCAGCAGATCAAGCCTTGAGCTTATCCCCTATTTGAGGGTATCTGAGGGTCAACAAGGGGGTTGTGAGCTGTGAATGGAAGGCATGGAGAGTATGTGGGCATCATGGAAGACTTAGAAAGTCATTTGGAGAAGGAGACAAGTCATTGGTGTGATCACAAGAATTGCAGTTGAAGACAGTCAACTAGGGTTTCATCTGGGGTCAACTCTAGGTCAACTCTAGGTCAATTGATTGATTGAAAGGCATTGAGGCCTATTGGAGAGATGTGGGGTTCATCATTTGACATGTAAAGAAGGATATGTTGTTTTGCTAAGAAGAAATCAAGAGAAATCAAGGAGAAGAGGAGTTTCTAAATTAGGGTTTCTATGTAAAATCCCCTAGTTTAGGTCAAACTTCCAAGCAAAATAAGTCAAAATTCAAGCTTCAAATGGTTTCTTGGCCAACATGGAACTTGTATAGGATCTCAAGACCTTTAATTTGAGTGGTGGAAGACATTAAGGAGATTTATAGAACTCAAGTTATGGTCCTTGCAAGTTACAGGTCATCTGAGGTATCTGAAATTTTGTCTGTGAAAGTGACTTGACTTCCAAGCAATTTTTACCCCTCAAGGAGATTTCAAATGAATTTCTGGTCAACATAAGAATTGTTCCTCATTGTCTTAGATTTCTAGAATGGTATAGTATGCCTTCATATGATGTGTGGAACTCAACTTATGATCTTGGCAAGCAAAGGGTATTTTGGTCATTTGTGAATTACAGGTCATTTTAACCTATGTCCAAAACTCATACAAGGAGGCCTCAAATGAAAAAACTTACAACATCAAACTTGCTCCAAATGACATTTGGAGTCTAGAAAAGTGACCATGAGAGATTGGAAATGTCCATAGCACAAGGTTTCAAAATTGGTGAATTTAATGAAGGAAAATGGCTTAAAAAATGGTATTTTTCATATCTTGGCCAAATGATGCAAAATTATAGGTCATTTTGAATGGAAAAGGCATTTTAAAAACATTGGATAAAGTGGAATTTTGAGCTTAGGTCATATTTTGTGAGTTATCCATGGTTGCTTGAATTAAAAGTAACATAATCCAAATTGAAAGGGAAAAGTGTAAGGGAAATTTCTCCAATGTTCTAGGAGGTTCTAATGCAACCTATATATTCATGCAAGCTGACTCATGCAAGTGTTGGTGCTCCCATTTGTCAAAAATCTCCATTTTCATCCATTTTCTTATTCTTCCATAAGATACTCAAACTCATGCAAATCTCTCAAAATTCTCACATCTTTGGATTGAATCATCATTATCATCATTCAAACCCTAGGATTCACATCAAGAAGTGGTTGAATTGATCAAGGATTATACCTATTATCTTCTTCTCTCCAACTTGCATGAAGGATGGAATAGCATGATTCACAAGGATTAAGCACAAATCATTGCAAACAGAAGCATATTCATTCATTGGAGATCGTTTTCAGCAAGTATCAAAGGTTGAATTGAGGTCTAACTACCATCACCATCATCAAGTGCAAGGTATGTAAACTTCTTCGAATCTCACTATTCTGGCTGGTAGAGATCATGTGGTTAGGATAATGTTGTTTAGAAACCCTAGAGGATCAATTCTTGAAGCTTAGGGATAGATTCATGGAGATCCATGACAGGTTGCCATTTCTGTTGGCTTCGAGAATAAGTTGTGTGTTGAGTTATAATCAATGTGATGAAGCATAGAATAATGAGGCAAGCATGTAGAATATCTGTGGATCATCAGGTTTGAGTTCTGGCAACTTTGACCTCAGGCAAGCATGGTGTGCCCTGAATTTCGTGCTCTCTGTTTGGAGTGTACAATGAGAGTTAAGGAAAACTAGAATTAGACATGGATTCCTTGAGTTTTGTAGAGTATTTTAGGGCTTGGAGTTTTTATTTTTCATCAAGAAAGCATGGAGAACGAGCGAGTGGAACCTTCGTGCATGGAATGCATGACTGAAACCCTAGGCGCTGGAGGTTGAAGAAGGGTGGAGAGCCGTACGATGGAGGTTGGACTTTTGACCTGGGGAGAGTATCCAACGGCTGTGATTCACGCTTCAATCTGGTGGGAAAATTTGAAATCCCAAACGCACCGTTTCACTAATTGGGGGGATTGGGCTCAGAGAGCTATTCGCACCCCCCATTCTGATGGGCCCAACGCGCTTAACTTGGTTTTCTTGCTTTTCTCACCCCCTCCATCTTATTTCTTTATATTTTCTTTTATTTTCTTTAATTTTTTCATGCATCTTCTAAAATTCATAATAAATAGCAAAATAATCATTTTTAACTCATTCTTTTTACATATTTTTCTTTAAGGTGTCTAGAAAATAATAAAAATAAAAATTGCATTTTATTTTTTTATTTGATATTTTTTCCATATTTTCTAAATAAATAACATTTTATATAGTTCCATTTCATGCATGATTTTGTTATTTTTTGTTCTATTAAATGCTTTCATATTTTTCATCCATTCTTTTTAGGTTGTTTAGTTTAGACATCAAACTTGTAGATACAATTTAGTTCCCATTTTTAGAAATTAATTTTAGGTGCTTAATATAGGCTTGAACAACATGGATAAAACTAGGGTTTTAAGTAATGACTTAGGAGATTTGATTCTCTTCCCTTAGGACTTAGGGTTTGAATAGTTTAGTTATGGGACTATAGGGGCTATGGGTAGTTATTAGATCCCTTAGAAAAAGTCAGGATGCCCCTACTGCTATTAATATGCTGTATATCTGATTGACTGGTGTGGTGTGCCCTCTGGGGATTATTGTTTGCTTGTGTGGGTATTGTGATTGTCTGGGGACTTGGGAGAGCTGAAGACTTGAGGAGATGAAGACCATTGGAGATCCAGAGATTGAAGAGCAATTGCCAGAGTTGAAGAGGAGGTTCTTGCCAGCAGCTGCTGAGGAGACTAGGGTTTAGGAGCTAGGCAGAGCTCTAGATTAGAAAGCTTGCTTCTCAAACATAGATGGCTTTGTTTGCCTCTATCCTTTCTCTATGATTCAAAGTCTCTTTCAAATATCCACCTCCTTCCTTTGGAAGGATCAGTGAATATATTTGAAAGATAGAACTTTTGAGAGGAAACTTTCTGTTTAATGTTAACAGTTGATGAACCACCCTTGGTAGGTAATTAACTGTCTAACATTCATTCACCTCATCTAGTTGACTGATGTTCATCCTAGAGCCTGAGACTTGAAGAAAAGTCATTGCAGATGGAAGACAGATGATCAAAGCCCTTGCCTGGAGACCATGAAGATGGAGATTAATGCTTGTTGAAGCCCATAAATGATTGGAGATTTCTTGAAGCCAGATGTTGATTCAGAGCTGCTGATGCTGTTTATTTTGTTGTATTTCATTTCTGATGTATTGATTGGTTTTATGGGCTGTATTGTTTGCTGGCTCCCCTGTTGGGTTGAAAGTGAAGTCTGTTCACTTTTGCCTATTGTTTTCTAGGTTCGAGGTTGAGTGGGACTCCCTTGCCTCGCTTGTACTGTTGCATCCATGCATTTTACTGCTTTATTATATCTGATGTTGTTTCTGTTTCTGCCTATCCCTTAGGATCTCTGTTTCTCTCTGTGCAAGAGAGGAGCATGATAGACACTAGGTCTTAACCCATGCATGATAACATTAGGTCAGTTTGATTCCCTTCACAACTGTAAGTTAGAGTTCGGTCTCTTCCTTTCTCAAAACAAACAGAAAAACACAATAAAATTTCAAACACAATAAAAGACACTTCTTCCGTAAAAGAATGTGAACTCATCAAAGCGTCATTTTTGTCCGCCGAGACTGCTAATCAAGAAAACCTTTTTCAGAAGGAATAAAATCAACCAAGACAAGCTTGTGTCGTACGTGGCCCGAACTACGTTTGCTCTGATCTTTCATGCTGTATGAAAGTACGTAGGCATAGGATGCGATATCCTAGCGAGCAACCTTCCCCTCCTTTCCCGTAGGTAGGCGAACTACGTTGACTCTGATTTCTCGTTCCAGGAGGGAATACGTAGGCACAAAGTGCGATACTTTGCCGAGTCATTTTTATTTTCATTTTATTTTCTTTTTAACCCTTGACCTATAGTTTAGATAGAATAACAATCCATACCCGAAAACAAGCGTGGATCCCGTCGAGTACGACGGACGTGAGGGGTGCTAATACCTTCCCCTTGCGTAACCGACTCCCGAATCCAGGTTTTGGTTGCGACGACCATACCTTTCCCGTGTTGTGCGAGGTTTACTCTGAGCGTTTCCTTTCCCTCCCGTGGGATAAATAACGCACGGTGGCGACTCTTCTGTTCAGCCGGCGCCGATTTTTCGCAGTAGCGACAGCTGGCGACTCTGCTGGGATCCAACGTCCCCCGGCTGCTAAGGACTGTGATAGTGCTTATGCATTTGGGATCCAACGTCCCTTAAGAGAGTCAATCCTAACGCTTGTTTTCCCGTCGAGGATTTTGTATGGATTTATATTTCTGACCTTTATTTTCAGCATTATATATATTGTTTATTATTGCTGTATTGGGGTGTGATGGGTGTTCTGATATTGAGTGAGAAGTCGGACCTGGGCTTGAGTGCACCTAGAATTAGAGTAGAAAGTAGGTGGGCGCGTGCCGGCTTTGCTTGCATTAGTGTCTCATGAAATCTACACTCGGACGAGGTTCTTCTGGTTGGCTTCTCTTTTTACCCTTTGGGTCGAAGGGGTTGTTGGTCAGCTGAATTGTCGACTCCGGGAACCGATCATTTGGAAGTTGGCTAAGTGAGGCCTCTTCAGGATTTGATGATGCCACTCCTTCTGGGAATCGTATCATCAACCCTGAAAGTCTGTGACGCCGACGACCGCATAGGATGCCATACCTTTGTCAGTTACTAGGACATCCACCTGTGAGAGGGTTTGGGATTATGCAGGTAACTAGCCCTTCAGACTACCGGTTATTTCTTGATCAGAGATCCTAGGTATTTATGGAGAGTTAGGAGGTCTGTCAGAGACCATTTGGAGATGTGTTCTGAGGTCTGTCAGAGACCAGTTCGAGTGTTCTGAGGTCTGTCAGAGACCAATTGGAGATGTGATTTGAGGTCTACCAGAGACTAGTTGGAGTTATGGTTTGAGGTCTGTCAGAGACCAGTGTTGGAGCTTTGTTTTAGGTCTATCTGAGACCAGGGTTTGATGACTTCTGGACGGTCTATCTGAGACCTTTCTTGATTGGGTTCAGGCTATTCAGCTACAGCTTTGGTCCCTGTTGCATGTTACTTGCATTGCATTGCCTGCATATCCATTACCACTTGCATTTCACTAACGTGTGTCTGTGCTGCAGGTGCATTTGCATATTCCCCGGTTCTAGTGCCCAGACTTCTGAGTATTGATTATGGCTGGTTTGAGGAAGACAGTTGCGTATAAGCTGCCTTCACCTGATATTACTTCTTTGCTTGGTCTGATATCTCTTGCCGATGAGGAGGTTAGGAGAAGCTTCAGAATGAGTCATGGGAGATTACTGAGATTAGTCTGCAAGCCCACTGCTGATGAGATGAACGGGCTATACACCTTGATGCAGTTCTATGACCCCGCATTGAGATGCTTTACCTTTGCTGACTTCATTCTAGGGCCTACCATTGAGGAGTATGTGGAGTTTACTGAGCTTCCCGTGCAGAACAAGGTTCCCTTTATTCACTCTGCTGCTGAGCCCAAGTTGGAGGATTTAGCCAAAGCCTTGCATATGAATGCTGTTGAGCTGTTGGTGACTTCTTGGCTTGGGGTTCCCGGTTTCTCTCTAGCTTTTCTGTTTGGCAAGGCTCAAGAGTACGCCAAGAACGGTTGTTGGGTGGTTTTCAATGCTATTTTGGCTTTATGCATTTATGGAATTGTGCTGTTTCCCAACTTGCCCAACTTCGTAGATCTGGATGCCTTCTATCTGTTTGCTGCAGGCAACCCAGTGCCAACGTTGATCGGAGACTTCTACCACTCATTGCACTACAAGAACGAAAACCGAAGGGGAAAAGTTGTTTACTGCTGTGCTCCTCTATTAAATATGTGGTTCAAAAGTCATCTCCCCATGAAGGGACTGTAAGAGCACAGATTGTGTCTTAGTAATATCTCTATGTTTTGATGATAACATTAATGATAATTTGTATACAAGAATTATACTCTCTAAATTTGTTCTAAACTGTTTTCTACAGGCACAAAAGATTTTAATCTTAAAGAGCAAATTTGATGTGAACAATAAATTCTGAATGGCTCAAGAGCATCTGAAGATTAGAAGAATCTGAAGTATAAGAGCTTAGTCATCAAGATTCTGAAAATACAACACGCTGCATATATTATCAAGAATCTGAATGAAAGAAGACTCTGAGTGAAGAGACTCTGATTGAGAGAAGACTCTGATCTGAGTGAAGACTCTGATCTAAGAGCATGTTACGCTTCAAGCACACAGCTGCACCAGACTCTGATTCATCAACATCTGAAGAACATCTTAGGCTCTGAAGTTTCCAGAAGAATCTGAAGACTGAAGACTCTGATATTGGTTGTTGATCTGAACTATCTGAAGAATTATTTGAAGAAGATTATTTTAATATATCCGTTGGAATATGCCAGCAAATCTTTCCTTAATTGGGATAGACAAAATTCTCTGCAAGAAGATTATTCCTCTGATACATTCCACATATGGTAAATTCACAGCTCAGCAGACAATTGCTACACCCACATTTTGTGCGCCGTCTCTCTGCTGCAATAGTACAAAGGACAGTACTATTTTGATATTGGAAATATCTTCTCCAACGGTAAAATATTCTCTCCAATATTCAAGTGGCTATATAAAGGATATCATAGCTCATTCTTCAAGTGAAAAAAATTGACGAATTTATTGCAAGAACTCTCTCACGCTAAAAGCTCTCATATTCTTTGCTGTTCATACATTGTTCTAAACTTAGAGAAATAACACAATTGTGTTTATAGCTTTCTTAGAAGCATTTCTTACTCTTACATTGTATTACATTAATTTGTAAAGGAAGTTTTCCTTAAGAGGATCTAGGTTAGATCAGTAGCTCTTGAGAAGACTAAGAACAGTTGTTCTTAGGTGTTGCTATTTGTAATCAGTTGATTTGAATAGTGGATTAAGTCCTTGTTGAGAAAGGCAAATCACTCTTGAAAAGGGTGGACTGGAGTAGTTGAGTTCAACGAACCAGGATAAAAATACTTGAGTTTTTATCTTTGATTATTTTCTGTCATACTTATTCAACCCCCCCTTCTAAGTATTTTCTCACCTTCAGTTGGCATCAGAGCTCCGGTTCTGAGTGTGCATTCACTTAACCGTGACAGATAAAGATCCAGTGAGAAGAATACTTTGTTATTTATTTGGTTGCTAATATGGGTGATATTCCTACATCAAGCAACAAATATGAAGGAGACAGAATCAGCACCAAACCTCCAATGTTTGATGGAGAAAAATTTGATTATTGGAAAGATAGACTTGAAAGTTTTTTCTTGGGGTATGATGCTGATCTCTGGGATTTAGTCATTGATGGATATGAACATCCTACTAAGGATGGCAAAAAGATTGATAGAAAATCAATGACTGAGGAGCAGAAGAAAGAATTCAAGAATCATCACAAAGCCAGAACCATACTTCTTAATGCAATCTCTCATACAGAGTATGAGAAGATTACCAACAGAGACACTGCTCATGATATGTTTGAGTCTCTCAAAATGACTCATGAGGGAAACACTCAGGTGAAAGAAACAAAGGCTCTGGCGCTGATACAGAAGTATGAAGCGTTTAAGATGGAAGAATCTGAGAACATTGAGACTATGTTTTCCAGATTTCAGATTCTAACAGCTGGGTTGAAAGTTCTGGACAAGGGCTACTCAACATCTGATCATGTCAAGAAGATCATCAGAAGTCTTCCTACCAGATGGAGACCTATGGTGACTGCATTGAAGCTGGCCAAGGATCTGAACAAAATCTCATTAGAAGAACTCATCAGTTCTTTGAGAAGTCATGAGATTGAGCTGGAGGAAGATGAACCACAGAAGAAAGATAAAGGTAAATCCTTAGCTTTTAAATCTAACAAATCTGTTAAAGCCTTGCAGGTTAATGAAGAAAGCTCTGAGGAATCTTCTTCTGAAGAAGAAGATGAACTATCTATGCTGTCCAGAAGGATCAACAAACTCTGGAAGCACAAAGGGAAGAAGTTCAACAACTTCAGAAGATCTGATCAAAAGAGAGAATCTTCTGGACACAGAAGATCTGGCAAGAAAGAGATCACTTGCTTTGAATGTAAAGAACCTGGACACTACAAGAGTGAATGTCCCAAACTTCAAAAGGAAAAACCCAAAAGGAAGTTTGATAAAAAGAAAAAGGTTCTGATGGCTACATGGGATGACTCAGATGAATCTGAATCATCTTCTGAATCTGAGGAAGAATGTGCAAATGTTGCGCTGATGGCCAACACAAATGATCAAGATGAAGGAACGTCATCATCTGAATCTGAGTCAGAATCAGACTCTGACTCTGAAGAGGTATTTTCTGAACTCTCCAGAGCTGAACTTGTTGAAAGTTTATCTGACATGTTGGAAAGCTACAGCAAGATTAAACTCAAATACAAGAAGCTGAAAAGCAATCTTGAATCTGAGATTGATCTTCTGAGAACAGAACTTGTTGAGCAGAAAGAAATAAATTTAAAACTCAAAAATGATTTAGAAACAACTCAACAAGAATCTGATACTGAAACAGAGTCAAGTGAAAATATTTTAGAAAAATATGACTCCAGTTTTAAAAGATTCCTCACTAAAAGCATAGACAGAAGCAAAATGGCTTCTATGATCTATGGTGTTAGTGGGAACAACAGAAGAGGCATTGGATGTGAATCCTCCTCTGGAAGCAATCCAAAGTCTGTTGATAAACTCTTCATCAAGAAGACTCCTCTGTATTCTCATTTTAAGTTTGGTCATCTGAATGATATTAAACATACAAGCTCTGAAAAGAGTACTTATGTGTTTAAGCCAAGGGCTAGCCAGAATAAACACTATGTTGAAAAACAGAAGTTTAGGCAAAACCACAGAACATCTAACCCCAAAGGACCCAAGAAGATCTGGGTACCTAAAAGTAAAATTATACCTGTTGCAGATGTTCTTAGCAGCAAAATCCAGACACCAATCATGGTACCTGGACTCTGGATGCTCACGACATATGACGGGCGAAAGGTCTATGTTCCAAAGCCTGGAACTTAGATCTGGAGGGGACGTGAAATTTGGAGGGAACCAGAAGGGCAAGATCATTGGCTCTGGTACAATAGGTAATGGTAACCTACCCTCTATTTCTAATGTTCTGTTAGTTGAAGGATTGAAACATAATCTATTGTCCATAAGTCAATTAAGTGACAATGGTTATGATATCATCTTTAATCAAAAATGTTGCAAAGCTGTATGTCAAAAGAATGGTTCAATCCTGTTCAGTGGAAAGAGGAAAAACAACATTTACAAAATTAACCTTTCAGAACTTAAAGTTCAAAATGTAAAATGCCTTTTATCTGTGAATGATGAGCAATGGGTCTGGCATAGAAGATTGGGACATATTAATATGAGACGTATATCTCAGATTAATAAACTCAATCTGGTCAGAGGACTCCCTAATCTGAAGTTCAATTCAGATGCTCTGTGTGGCGCATGTCAAAAGGGTAAATTTTCAAAATCTCATTTTAAACCAAAAAATGTTGTTTCCACCTCTAGACCATTGGAATTACTTCATATTGATCTGTTTGGACCAGTGAAAACTGCATCCATCAGAGGCAAGAAGTATGGGTTAGTCATTGTAGATGACTACAGCAGATGGACATGGGTAAAGTTTCTAAAACACAAGGATGAGTCTCATTCTGTGTTCATTGACTTCTGCAATCAAGTCCAGACTGAAAAAGGATGCAAAATTATTAAAGTCAGAAGTGATCATGGTGGTGAATTTGAAAACAAATATTTTGAAAAATATTT
>CAWUDS030004946.1:0-20954 GCA_963859935.3 Lathyrus sativus | reverse complement strand
AAATACAGGTTGAGATTAAATCCAAACAAGTGTACTTTTGGAGTTAGATCTGGAAAGCTCTTGGGTTTCATTGTCAGTGGAAAAGGTATTGAAGTGGATCCTGCAAAAGTGAAAGCTATACGAGAGATGCCAGCTCCCCGTACTGAGAAGGAGGTTAGAGGTTTCTTGGGACGATTGAACTACATTGCAAGATTTATTTCCCAATTAACTACCATCTGTGAGCCAATCTTCAAGTTGTTGAAGAAAGATCAGGTGATGGAATGGAATGATGAGTGCCAGACTGCCTTTGATGAAATCAAGAGATATTTGCTAGAACCTCCAATTTTAATGCCACCAGTTGATGGAAGACCCTTGATTATGTATTTAACAGTATTAGACAACTCAATGGGGTGTGTATTGGGGCAACATGACGAGTCTGGTCGAAAAGAGCAGGCAATATACTACCTTAGCAAAACGTTTACCGACTGTGAAACAAGATACTCACTGCTCGAGAAAACTTGCTGCGCTTTGGCATGGGCTGCTCGCCGACTAAGACAGTATATGTTGACCCATACTACCTTGTTGATTTCGAAGATGGATCCAATCAAGTACATATTTGAGAAACCTGCTCTTTCCGGAAGAATTGCAAGATGGCAAATGATCTTGACGGAATATGATATACAGTATACTACTCAGAAGGCCATTAAGGGGAGTGTTGTTGCTGATCATTTGGCTCATCAAGCAGTAGATGATTACCAGTCAATGAATTTTGAGTTCCCTGATGAAGACATTATGTCTGTTACCAAAGAACCTGGACAATATGACAGACCTGAACAAGGATCCCGATGGACTATGGTTTTTGATGGTGCCTCCAATGCACATGGTAATGGTGTTGGTGTTGTGATTAGCTCCCCTGAAGGTTGTCATACCCCGATTACTGCCAGACTTTGTTTCTATTGTACCAATAACATGGCTGAGTATGAGGCATGTATCATGGGTATGCAAGTTGCTATTGATATGAAGATTCAGTTCCTTGAGGTGTATGGAGATTCAGCTCTGGTAGTAAGTCAGATTAAAGGAGATTGGGATACAAAGCATGATAATCTCATTCCTTACAGAGAACATGTGTTGTCTTTGATCCCACATTTCAAAGAGATTACTTTTGGACATATTCCACGAAGAGAGAATCAGTTGGCAGACGCATTGGCCACCATGGCATCTATGTTTGAGATCAGCTGGGATGATGAAGCTCCCAAGATTACCATTGATAGATTTGAGAAGCCTGCATACTGCAATGAGATTGACACTGAAGGGGCAGAGGAGAAGCCTTGGTTCTATGAAGTGAAAAACTATCTTGAAGCTCAGGAGTTCCCTGAAGGGGCATCTGTCAAAGATAGGAAGTTCCTGAGAAGGTTTTCTGCTAAGTTCTTTCTGAGTAATGGCGTTCTGTATAAGCGTAATCATGATTCAACTATGCTTCGTTGTGTGGATAAGAAGGAAACTACAGAAATTATGGAAGAGATGCATGATGGGACCTTTGGCACTCATTCTAGTGGTCATACCATGGCAAAGAAGATTTTGAGAGCAGGTTACTATTGGTCTACCATGGAAGTTGATTGCTATCAACACTCCAGAACATGTCACAAATGTCAAATCTATGCTGATAAAGTACATGTACCTCCATCTCCATTGAATGTGTTGACTGCTCCTTGGCCCTTTGCCATGTGGGGCATTGATATGATTGGTGAGATCAAGCCTACTGCTTCTAATGGGCATCGTTTCATCCTGGTTGCTATTGATTACTTCACGAAGTGGGTAGAGGCAGCTTCATTTGCATCTGTGACTAAGAATGTTGTGGCTCGGTTCATTAAGAATAATCTCATATGTAGGTATGGTATCCCTGAAAGGATTATCACTGACAATGGCTCTAATCTGAACAACACTATGATTACTGATCTCTGTACGCAGTTCAAGATTAAGCATCACAACTCTTCTCCGTATCGTCCAAAGATGAATGGGGCAGTTGAAGCTGCTAATAAGAACATTAAGAAGATTGTATAGAAGATGACTATTACTTACAAGGATTGGCACGAGATGTTACCATTTGCTCTGCATGGTTATCGTACTACAATACGTACTTCAACAGGGGCAACCCCATTCTCCTTAGTCTATGGTATGGAAGCAGTTCTGCCTATTGAAGTTCAGATCCCCTCCTTGAGAATTATGAAGGATGCAGGCTTGGATGAAGATGAGTGGATTCAGACTCGACTTGACCAGATAAATTTGATTGATGAGAAAAGGTTAGCAGCAGTTTGTCATGGCCAGATGTACCAGAAACGGATGATCAAAGCTTTTAACAAGAAGGTTAAGCCAAAGGTATATCAGGCTGGTGACTTGGTAATCAAGCGTATCATATTACCACAGGGTGATCCTAGGGGCAAGTGGACTCCGACATATGAGGGACCATTTGTAGTCAAGACAGTGTTCTCAGGAGGTGCCATGATACTGACTACAATGGATGGTGAAGACTTCCCACAACCTGTAAACGCAGACATAGTTAAAAAATACTACGCATAAAAAGAGACCCGCTAGGTTGACAGGCCTAGGCAAATATAAGGGCATCCCGGCAAACCAAAAGGGTTTGGGCAAAAATTAGGGATATATATATAAAAAGATGTACACCCGGCAAGTCGAAAACCTGAAAAGGCGGCTTGGTCAAAAAAGGGTATCCCGGTGGATTGAAAACCTGAAAGGGCAATCCAGGCAAAAGTTAGGGATTAAAGCGTATGACTATGTCTCGTTTGGATCACTCATGAAACTGCAACCAGTTGTACTACTTACTCAAGCTCAAACAGATAAAGCTCAATCCAATCATTTCCGTCTCAACAGCAAGAAGATGAGATACTTGAGTGGCAATAGTAGAATTGAAACTCAATAGGATTATTTCCCACATAGCTGATTCTTTGTGTAAAACTTCATGACAAAATTCTCTTACTAGGGTTTATGTCTCCTTGTACAAACTTACCCGTGTATGGGTCACTTTTGATATAAATAAATTCCATCTTTTGAATCCAGATTTACTTTTACCCTATTTACATAAGCGAAACGTCCATTGGTTGTGTTTGAATGTATGTATGCCTTTGAATATGATTGATGTTTACCAGAAATGCATGTATGCTTTTAATATGATTGATGTTTACCAGAAATGCATGAAAATGCAGTAATAGTATTTACTAAGGACGAACGAGGGAAGGATTTCAACGAAGCTTCGCCGGTTCATCTTTACAAGACAGTAGGACTAATCCATTTTCACAAAGTCTAATCTCTCCTGGAATTTATATCCATCTCTTTTATCCTCATACGGATATACGGGAAATTACTTTCCAATAAGGGCACGATGAACGAAGACGGGATGTTATACTTATCCTACTATCAAACGAAAACGAAGGTTATCTATACCCTACTATCCCCAACAACGGGAGGTTATCTATACCTTGTTATCCCCAACAACGGGAGGTTATCTATACCTTGTTATCCCCAGCAGATGGAGGGTTATATATTCTTCAACAACGAATCGGGATTTATTTTCCTTGGCCAGCAGTTGTTATACAAGGATATCCAGACACTTCCAGCAGTGTCATAGCATACATACATCATTTACATCATACCATAACATATATGTCTATAGTACATTACCTAAGTGTATCATGTCATACATGCATACATAAAGCATAAACTAATGTTGTTATACAGAATGCTACCTTGTTTTCAGGTTAATTATCCAACAAACAAGCTTATGATCTTTGGGACTGCTTTATTGTAACCTCAGGGTTACTTTATCCTCCTGATGAGCTTCTTATTACTTTGGGACTGCTTTATTGTAACCTCAGGGTTATTTTATCCTCCTGATAGCCTCTCATGACTTCAAGACTGCCTTAGAGCTACTGATTGCTCTATCCTCCTGAAATCATCCTATTACTTCAAGACTGCTTTAGAGCTATTCATTGCTCTATCCTCATGAGGTCATATTACTACTTCAAGACTGCTTTAGAGCTATTCATTGCTCTATCCTCCTGAAGCCATCTAATTATTTCAAGACTGCTTTAGAGTTCTCCATTGCTCTATCCTCCTGAAATTACATTATTATTTCAAGACTGCTTTAGAGCTATCCATCGCTCTATCCTCCTGAAATCATTACTTCAAGACTGCTTTAGAGCTATTGATTGCTCTATCCTCCTGAAGACATATCACATTATTATTTCAAGACTGCTTTAGAGCTGTTGATTGCTCTATCCTACTGAAACCATTCTATTACTTCAAGACTGCTTTAGAGCTATTGATTGCTCTATCCTCCTGAAGCCATTATTACTTCAAGACTGCTTTAGAGCTATTGATTGCTCTATCCTCCTGAGGTCAGATTTATCACTTCAAGACTGCTTTAGGGTTATCATTATTGATTGCTCTATCCTCATGAAGACATGCTGTTACATCAGTATTACTCCAGACTCCTGACAGTTCTCATTATACTACTGAAGAACTTTCCCCTAGTGGCATCTTTAAGCCCACTCAATCATGTTCAACCAACCATCAATATCACTCCATGCACTGGTGAGTGCAAATTTTTGGGCTTTTGTGTTCAATCCCCTTCAACCTTCCAGGTTACGACTGGCAAATATACCAATCTAACCCCTCAGGTTTCAGAAAATTGAACAGGGGCAGCTGTTGCACCCCAAAATTTGCCCTCACAATACAAGACTTTGTGTTCCAAGAAGGTTCACAAGGTTCACAAAATTCATAATTGGTCAGAAGAGTTGACAATTCCCTCAGACAATGCACCTCCTAAGCAGTGCATCCAAAACTAGGGTTTTGACTTTAATCAGGCTAAATGGACTTCCAAGACTTCAAGTGAGCTTCATAACATCCTATGTGTGTATAAGAACCCCCATGTCAAGTTTCAAGACTTTTCTCAAAAGTTTGCTCAGTCAGATGATCAGATAAGTCAAAAGTAGTCAATGCAGTTAAAAAGTCAAACTGAGGTCAACTGTGGTCAAACCAAAGTCAAACTTCATGATTTTTTGCCAACATCAAGTATATGAAGTAAAATTCATCATTTTATCAAGGGTTGATCATGATTCATCAAGGAGATTCCAGATCATCAATAATCAGGAGTTTCTAAATTAGGGTTTCCTCAGTAAAAGTCAACTGAACTTTGACCAGGCATAACTTTCACATACTTCATCACCAAGTCTCCATCCAAAGCTCATTTTGAAGGAAATTGAATTCTATACAACTTTGATGTTGAAGGTTAAGCCCAAATATGCTTTATTTGAAAGATATGATCTAAGACATTATAGGTCATTTCAAAAGTCAACAAAAAGTCAACAACTTCAAAAGGGCATAACTTGAGATTGGTAAATGATATGGACCTGAAACCAATGGGGTTGTTTAAAGGACTCTTCAAGCTTTCCAAAAAGTCCAAGAACACCATCATACCTTTAAAATTGAGAGAAATGTGCCCTTGCAAAGTTGGGCAATTTTGTGATGGTTTATGTTGAAAATGGAGGCTTAGAAGTATTTCTTTCCAAATGGGCTGCCTAATTTATGACCCAATCCATCTCATAACATGGTGCACGACCCAATTGACCAAAATTCATCATTTTTATTATTTTTTATTTATTTATTATTGATTTAATTCATAAAAATCATTTTAAATAAATAAAAAATATAAAAATCTATTTTTGGGTGAAGATTTTGTTTCTAGAAATTCATAATCATTGATTGAATTAGAATGAGAAGGAAATCATGTGATCTCTCCCAAATTATTATTTTTTATTTATTTATTATTGATTTAATTCATAAAAATCATTTTAAATAAATAAAAAATATAAAAATCTATTTTTGGGTGAAGATTTTGTTTCTAGAAATTCATAATCATTGATTGAATTAGAATGAGAAGGAAATCATGTGATCTCTCCCAAATTATTATTTTTTATTTATTTATTATTGATTTAATTCATAAAAATCATTTTAAATAAATAAAAAATATAAAAATCTATTTTTGGGTGAAGATTTTGTTTCTAGAAATTCATAATCATTGATTGAATTAGAATGAGAAGGAAATCATGTGATCTCTCCCAAATTATTATTTTTTATTTATTTATTATTGATTTAATTCATCAAAATCATTTTAAATAAATAAAAAATATAAAAATCTATTTTTGGGTGAAGATTTTGTTTCTAGAAATTCATAATCATTGATTGAATTAGAATGAGAAGGAAATCATGTGATCTCTCCCAAATCATTATTTTTTATTTATTTATTATTGATTTAATTCATAAAAATCATTTTAAATAAATAAAAAATATAAAAATCTATTTTTGGGTGAAGATTTTGTTTCTAGAAATTCATAATCATTGATTGAATTAGAATGAGAAGGAAATCATGTGATCTCTCCCAAATTATTATTTTTTATTTATTTATTATTGATTTAATTCATAAAAATCATTTTAAATAAATAAAAAATATAAAAATCTATTTTTGGGTGAAGATGTTGTTTCTAGAAATTCATAATCATTGATTGAATTAGAATGAGAAGGAAATCATGTGATCTCTCCCAAATTATTATTTTTTATTTATTTATTATTGATTTAATTCATAAAAATCATTTTAAATAAATAAAAAATATAAAAATCTATTTTTGGGTGAAGATTTTGTTTCTAGAAATTCATAATCATTGATTGAATTAGAATGAGAAGGAAATCATGTGATCTCTCCCAAAATAGCAAGCACTCATGATCAAATATTTGAAATTTATACAATGATCTTTTTGAATATTTTTTGGATCAAATATCCACACAACACATCAATGATTCTGACCTAAATCCATCACACACATATATATTAAGCACAAACATAACCCTAGAGACGAATTTGCAGCAGCCTAAAGGTAAGATCAAAAGCACAAAAATCTTTCAAAAAGTCATATTCGGGTTCTCAAATTCAGAGCATTGCAAGGTATTTGGAAGACATAGCAAGCTTCCTTGGACTCTTCTGATCATAAATCATCATCCATATGCATCATATACACACCCAATTGCTCAATTCGAGTTCATCTTGACCTTGAATATTTTGTTTTCGAATCCATTGATTTATCATGTTTAAACTGTTTTTGATTGTTGTAGGATGTTTAGAATGAACTCTAGAACGATTCTGGGTGGTTCAATTGGATTTTCATTGCAGGAACAAGAATTCACCATGATTAGGGTTTTCGGCCCTCTTTAGGGTTTCACGATTTTCAAATGATAAATGGATTTGAAAAACATAGGACGATTGAAAAACTCAGTAGCAATACAATGGTGCAATCAATTTTGTGAAATTTTTCCGTTTGGATGAAGTTTGTGTTTCGCAGGGTGGAAGAACTCGTAACAATATTCGTAGGAGAAAACGTTGCAAAATCCGCAGCCTGATGGTTGTTGTGCTTCCTGGAAATCAAGCTGGCCTGGGTTCAAACCTCAGCCAGGTAAGTTGCCGCTTTTTTTTTCTTTCCTTTTATTTGATTTAAATATTATAATATTAAAAATTAAATATATTATGTATATTTCTCAATAATAAATAAATAATAATAAAATATGTCTGTTTTCTTTAATTTTAAAAAATATGTTTTTTTTTTTCACAAATTTTGTTTCTATATTTTATGTCTAAATTGTAATATGTATAAATTAGAAAATTTTTGTATATAACTAAATCCTATTTTTTTTATATAAACCCTAAAAATTTATTTCTCATATAAACCCTAATTTCATAAAACTCTAAAAATATTTTTTAATACAAATCTAATCCTATTTTTTTTAATGTTATTTTCTAATATAATTATTATGTATGTATGTTTACTATAATTCTTACAAATTTTTGTAAATATACTTATAAATATTTTTTTACATAACTTTAGTTTATAAATAATTGTGCTTATAATAATTAGATTTTTGTAGTAACTTCATGATTAAAATATAATTTAATAATTTGTAAATTAAAACAATTATTTATTCATATTTGTTTTTTTAGTTGAGTATATTAAAAAATTGTTAATTTCTTATTATTATAATATTTGGATTAATTTTGTTTATTCTTATTTACTAACCCATTTATATTCTAATCATGCTTATTATTTTGTTAAATATTGCTTACTAACCCCCTTTATTATTTATTATTGATTATTTATATTTTATTTATCTTTGCTATTTAATTATTTTGCTTATTATTTTGTAATTGTTTCTTGGATGTAAACTTGTTTAATTATTTAATTATTATTATGGTTAGTAATTAGGGAGTGTAATAACATGTATGTAATATTAAAATAAATATAGATCACTTTTAAATAAAGATAATTAAAATAAACACGTCACACACGTAAGTCGATTTTAATCGCCGTCTCACTTCCTAAGGATATCCCTCAAGTTGCCTACGAATAATGGTTAAGTGGGGTGTATAAAGCAAGTCCCTCAAATGGAAAAATCATCAAAGTCCCTTATGGTTGCCTTTACGAATCGAGTCCCTTTCGAAAAATGATGATGGTCCCTTATATGTGCTTATTACATCCCACAATGGCCTTCAAAGTCAAATTGTCCCTCACATGTCCCTTAACATCCAAAGTAAGGACTACCTACTCCATTATAGTAGGGATAGTCTTACTAAAGGAAAGAATAAAGAATAAGAAAGACCTTTAAACATTAGGGTAGGTTACTCCTAGGTGCTTGCTCACTTCAAAACTGTTTCACACTTAAACAAATTTTCAACAAGTTTTCAAACAAGTTCTTAACACATCCTTACATGGATTATTTATTAACTATTCTGAAAATTTTCTATTCACACACTACACTTTCAAAACAATTCAAAAGTGAGCTTAAGTACCTAAGAGCCCATGGATAACCATGGATGAAAAGGGTGCTAACACCTTCCCTTTTCATAACCTACCCCCCGGACCCAAAATATTCTCTAAGGTTTTTCCTGTTCTTTTATAACCTTTCCTTATGGATAAAATAAAAGTCGGTGGCGACTCTTGCTATCCGCAACATTGTTTAAAGTCAGTTCTCCCACCGTGTTACAACACGTCAGCCCAATTTGATACCGTACATGAACTATGCAAGGAGATTGTTGCCTTTCTTTGACAAAGTTGAATTGCATCATGTACCGCGAGCGGAGAATCAGATGGCTAACGCCCTGGCCACTTTGTCTTCCATGTACAAAGTCAACTTCTGGAATGAGGCTCCCAACATTGTTATCTCTCGACTTGACAGACCGGCCTTCGTATTTGCTATTGACGAAGCATCTGACGACAAACCGTGGTATTTTGATATCCTCAATTTCCTGAAGAATAAAGAGTATCCGGCTGGGGCATCCAGTCAAGATCAGAAGACTCTTAGGAGATTAGCGGGTAATTTCTATTTGAATCCGGATGGTGTCTTATACAGAAGAAACCACGACTTGGTGCTGCTGCGTTGCGTAGATGAAAAAGAGGCAAAGTTGCTCATGGAGGAAATACATGAAGGTACCTTTGGTACGCATGCTGGTGGGCATGCTATGACGAGGAAGCTGCTGCGGGCAGGCTATTTTTGGCTGACTATGGAAACTGATTGTTTCAAGTTTGCGAGGAAGTGCCACAAGTGCCAAATCTATGCTGATAAGATCCATGTGCCTCCGAGTCCTCTGAATGTGATGTCATCGCCATGGCCATTCTCGATGTGGGGAATCGATATGATTGGAAAGATCGAGCCGACGGCTTCTAATGGGCACCGGTTCATTCTAGTAGCAATCGATTATTTCACCAAATGGGTGGAAGCGGCATCTTACGCAAATGTAACTAAGCAGGTGGTGGCCAGATTCATCAAGAGAGATATCATTTGCAGATATGGAATCCCCGAGCGGATAATCACTGACAACGGTTCAAACCTGAACAACAAAATGATGAAGGAGCTCTGTCAGAATTTCAAGATCGAACATCACAACTCCTCCCCTTACCGACCCAAGATGAATGGCGTTGTGGAAGCGGCCAACAAGAATATAAAGAAGATCGTTCAAAAGATGGTGGTGACCTATAAGGATTGGCATGAGATGCTACCTTTCGCTTTGCACGGTTATCGTACGATGGTACGCACATCAACCGGGGCAACCCCGTTCTCGTTGGTATACGGAATGGAAGCAGTGCTACCACTGGAAGTCGAGATTCCTTCTCTGAGAGTATTGCGAGATGTCCAGCTAGACGAGGCAGAATGGGTGAAAGACAGGTTGAACCAGCTGAGTCTAATGGATGAGAAGAGGCTAGCTTCTCTAGCATACGGTCGTTTGTACCAGAGCCGAATGAAGAAAGCATATGATAAGAAGATACATCCTCGGAGCTTTCAGACGGGCGACCTTGTGCTGAAAAGGATTCTCCCGCCGCAGGCAGATCACAGGGGCAAGTGGACCCCCAACTACGAAGGGCCATACGTTGTCAGAAAAGTCTTCTCAGGAGGAGCGTTGTTGTTGTCCACCATGGACGGTGAAGACTTTACGTCGCCTGTGAATTCGGACGCAGTTAAAAAATACTTTTCTTAAAATAGACCCGCTGGACAGAAAAAGAGAGTCCAGGCAAAAATGGGGCATCCTGGCGAACCAAAAATAGAATGAAAGGTTCGGGCAAAAGTTAGGGATAAAATTGAAAAAAATGTACACCCGCGAAGTTGAAAACCTACACTGGGCGGCTTCGGCAAAAAGGGGTATCCCGGTGAACTGAAAACCCGTAAAGGGCGGTTCACGCAAAAGTTAGGGATTTGAAAAGCAAATGACTGCGGTCCGAATTTGATACTGTAGTGAGCATTGGTGCGGGAGAATATACCTGAGGGGTCGATTATCAGATACAATCTCTTCGGAAGTGTGAATACCGGGAAGGCATTAGAGTCGGGAGAGTCATAGGAGGATCAGTTCGTGATGTTCATCTGCATCCCGTTGCCGACATGTGTACAAATTTAATTTGTCATCATATTTATGCTTCTTGTGCATACTTGTATATTTGTTGTGCGTAGCTTCCTCTTTTCAGGAGTTACATCCCGTGTACAAAACTCTGCCCATTCAGGGGCCCTATCAATAAAATATGATATTCATTATCCGATGCTGGTTCTTTACTGTTTTGTGCATGATAAACGCCTAGGTTTGATGAAACTAGCATGTGCATAACGTCACTGGCCCTTGCCAATAATTGCTAAAACTTTGAATTAACTGAAAATGATGTCACTAACGCTGACCTGAATAGATTTGGTTGCGTAGACTTGTCTTGTCTTGCTTGTGGTGTTGCAGGGTTCGTAGCCGCAAGAAGAGGATGATCAAAAGATTGCAGTAACGAAAGACTCGATCCCCACACAGGTCGTGCTTCCAAGATCGCAATGTTCCTCACTGAAGAAGGATCAAATTCCCCAGCTAGTCGTAGCTTATTCCAAAGGGCATTCTCCAGCAAAGTCATTTATCCTCAGCAGAGTTTGGCGATTCACAGATCGAAAGCTGTATTCAGACAATGTGGTGTCCCCCAGAAGGATTCCTCTATATCAAGCAGAGTGGTTTAGCCTCAGAAGATTAATATTTCCAATTGGTGAGCTGTATTCAGGCAGCTTACCTTTCCCCGCAGGGTCATTTACTCTCCTTCAGCGGAGTCAGTTGATTTTCCCCAAGAGAATTGTTTTGTCCTTAGCGGAGTTCTCCTTTCCGGCAAGTGTTTTCCTTCCTCCAAGTGGAACTCGAAGATTAAGACTCGCCCCGGCAGAGTTGGTCGTGCGCCCTGGCGTTTATTTTGTCAGAATACCGTGTGATATCAGTTCACTCCCCAGCAGAAGTTCAATCATACTATGCTCATCTGCTATTTCCCCAGCAGAGTTATATTCCCCAGCAGGGTGTTACTTCAACGAGGTGCTTGGTTAAGTTCCCAATCCCCAGCGAAGTTGATCCCACTCTTCCAGCATTTATTTTGCTGGAATAATTCTGTAGCACCTGGCTATCCCCAGCGGAGTCGGCATTGTCTTCAGCATTTATTTTGCTGAAGTAGTTTCTGTATCCCAGCAGTTCGAGTCTGCATTTGCATTGGCATATAGTGTCATATTTGCATCTACCAAATAAAAACGCGTAGCATTCCATGTCGAATGGAGCATTGCGTCATTGTCAAACATATGCATTTTGAAACATAAACCAGGTTGGTTACCCGTTTGTTTCAAGTATTGCTCTCTTGCAGGTGGGAAGAGCTCTTGCTCAAATGAATTACTAAACATTCAAGATCTCGGCGGGAGACATTCAATGAAAATGTTAGTCTCGGCCATATTTCCCGCAGAGTTATCATGACGAATTTCTCCTTGTCCCCAAGCAGAGTTATTTGTCATCAAAGGGTTTCCTGAATCAGCATTTCAGAGGCTGCCGCCGGTTACCAGAACAGGCATCCGGTAGTTTGGTTTCCAAATATCCCCAGTAGAGTCCGCCCCAATATTACTGTCACGTCAGTATTAAGAAGTTTGTGGCTTGGGACCATTGGAGAAAGGAGTCCTGATGTGGACAATTTTTATTGACAGGTTTTCTTCGTGCCAGAGAAGTGGGGGTCCTAACATGGACAGATTTATTTCCCCGGGCTGATAAGAGGTGTTAGTCCTAACGTGGACAGATTCGATTACTCAGAATTGATGGAATGTGAACTCCTGACGTGGACAGATTGATTTCCTCAAGTTGACGATATGTGCTAGTCCTAACGTGGACAAATTTGATTTCTCCGTATTGATTGAATGTGAAGTCCTGACGCGGACAAAGTTGGTTACTCTTCGTCCTGACGTGGACCATTTATTTACAGCAGATATCTTTTTTTCGTAATGGTGACATGTGCGTCCTGATGTGGACAAGTTTATGGTTTTTCGTGATGACAAGACACGCGAGTCTTGACGTGGACAAATTTATTCTTCCTCGTGCTGGAAAAGTGTGTGTCCTGACGTGGACAATTTTTATTTCCCCAGCGAGTCGAAGGTGTGCAAGTCCTGACGTGGACAGATCTATCTTCCTTCGTGTTGACGCAGCATGAGTCTTGACGTGGACGAGTTTTATTTCCTCAGCAAGTCAAAGATGTGAGTCCTCACGTGGACAAATCAAGACGAGATGGGAGTCCTTACGTGGACAAATCAAGATGGTTTCCTTACGTGGAAAGAAGACGGATTCCTTACGTGGAAAGATTGGTTCCTTACGTGGAAAAGCGATATGTTCCTTACGTGGAAAGATGTGATTCCTTACGGGGAAAAAAGAGGTTATTCCTAACGTGGAAAGGTGGGTCCTAACGTGGACAATGTATTCCTTACGTGGAAAGGTAGGTCCTAACGTGGACGAAGTCTTAGTCCTAACGTGGACAGTGTTATTCCTAATGTGGAAGAGTTTATTCCTAACGTGGACGATTTACTTCTGATGAAGTGCAGACAAATTATCCCCAGCGAAGTTGCCGAGTTTTTTCCGGGTGAACAGCAGGGGGAGTCCTCACGTGGACAAGTTTTAGTTGAGGTTTCTTTGTGTTGACGAAACAGGCGTCCTAACATGGACAAAGTTCTATCTCTGTTACGATAGAATTTTTTTTCAGGCTGATGAAAATGATCCCCAGCACGGTCGCTAATGGATCAGTGGGTGGACGTAGCAGTTAGATTCAATTGATGAATGTCGTTCCCCAAGCAGTGGTGCAGTTTATTTCTGCGGTTGGCAAATTTCCGGGTTCTTAGTATTCAACCGTCTCGTACCGCGAATGTTTGAAGGTTGTCCGCTCTTCACCCAATCGGGCCCAAGTCGCTTGAATAGGGGCAGCTGTTGCACCCTAAAATTTGCTCAACCTATTTCACTTGGTTTATGTTTCAATTACATCAGCATTTGCATATAGAGTCATGTACATAGTCTAATCATCTGCATAGCATAGCATTGCAAATTATTCAACAAGGGACCAATCACTATTCTCATCTCTATGAGCCTATCAATAGGTTATTATTCAAATTCAAGCATACTCAAGTCATCAGAAAAGAAATTGAAAGCTAAGAAGTCAGTTGGATCAAGCAGTGAATCTATCTCCTATCTGAGGGTATCTGAAGATCATCAGAGAAGTTGTGAGCTGTGAATTGAGCAGGGAGAGTATCTATACATCATGGAAGACTTATAAAGTCATTTGGAGAAGGAGAAAAGTCGTTGATGTGATCACAAGAGTTGCAGTTGAAGGCAGTCAACTAGGGTTTCATCTGGGTCAACTCTAGGTCAACCCTAGGTCAATTGATTGATTGAAAGGTATCAAGGGCTATTGGAGAGATGTGGGGTTCATCATTTGAAATGTTGAGAAAGATATGGTGATGTGCCAAGAAGAAATCAAGAGAAATCAAGGAGAAGAGGAGTTTCTAAATTAGGGTTTCTGTGTAAAATCCCCTGATTTAGGTCAAATTTCCAAGCAAGATAAGTCAAAATGCAAGCTTCAAATGGATCCTTGGTTAACATGAAACTTATAGAGGATATAAAGACCTTTAATTTTAGTGGTGTAAGACATCAAGGAGATTTATAGAACTCAAGTTATGGTCCTTGCAAGTTACAGGTCATCTGAGGTATCTGAAATTTTGTCTGCGAAAGTTACTTGTCTTCCAAGCAACTTTTACCCCTCAAGGAGATTTCAAATGAATTTCTGGTAAACATAAGAGTTGTTCCTTATTGTCTTAGATTTCTAGAATGGTATGGTATGCCTTCATATGGTTGTGGAACTCTACTTATGGTCTTGACAAGCAAAGGGTATTTTGGTCATCTGAGAATTACAGGTCATTTCAAGCCTATGCCCAAAACTCATACAAGGAAGCTTCAAATGGAAAACTTCACAACATCAAACTTGTTCCAAATGACATTTTGAGTCTAGAAAAGTGACCATGAAAGATTGGAAAGGCTCATAGCTCAAGGTTTCAAAATTGGTGAATTTAATGAATAAAAATGACCTAAATTTGAGATTTTTCATACTTTGGCCAAATGGGATGAAATTATAGGTCATTTTGATTGGAAAAATGTTTTAAGAACATTGGCAAAAGTGGATTTTTGAGTTTGGTTCAAAATTTATAAGTTATGCTTGGTTACTTACAAAGGAAGTTACATAATCCAAAATGCAAGGAAAGTGTGCATGGGAAGTTTCTCCAAGGTTCTAGGACTTTCTATTCTCATCTATATATTGCATTGAGAGGCTCCATGCCATGATCACAATTCATACAAGAACTTGGTTGAATTGAAGAGAACCCGTGCCATACAACTTCATCATCCAAAGTGCAAGAAAGTTTCAATTACAAGATCCAAGAGGTTTGAGCCAGAATCTTTGCATACAGAACAAAGAATTGAGTGTGTGGATCAAGTTCAGAGCATTGAAAGCATTGGATCAAGAGAATTCCATACATGTTTTCATCATTTTGCACCAGGTTAGTTTCCTCTTCGAATTGCATGATTTAGTTAGAATCATAGAGAATTGTTAGTATAGAACTGTTAAGATAGGTTAGAGGATTGATTTCACAAAGTTTGGAGAAGTTTCATGGAGGTTATCAATGGTGTACCAAAACTGTTAGAGCTTATAACATCAAGGATATGGCACAATAATCTTGGATCCATAGTTCAGATTGATCAGCATAAGGTGTAGATTAGGTTAGGGTAAAAATTAGTGAGAATTGGAATGGTTGATATCAGGTGAAAATGATGGATTCAGGATGTTCTAGCTATCGGGTTCGAGCTTTGATGGAGTTTTAGAGGAAGATTTTGTTATGGTTGTGTAGAGGGGAAGGAATAGAGCAACTTTGCTCTTTGCAGATTTCGTTTTCATGGAGAATTGAGGTTGCATGAATAGGTGGAATTCTGGTTGAGGCAAGCTTCGCGCAGGGTTCTTTAATGGCAAACCCTAACCACTTGGGGAAGAAAGGTGATGACCGTTGGATGTGGTCTCCTTGGTTGACTGAAGGCTTGATCGTATGGCCACGATTTAATTGAAATTTGGAGGGAATGAGTCTGAGTATCAAAACTCAGCGTTTCATTTAAACGCACCAATGGGCTCAGGTTTCCTTTGCTAACCCCACCCCCAAATGCAAGGCCCAATGATATTGAACTGTTTTTATTGCTTTTTACACCGTTTCCAGTTTTTTTAGTTTTTGTTGTGTTTTCTGATTACTGGGCCCAGACGCGCATTGCTAGGCGCGCCCCCCAGTCTGGGCCCATCTCTTATTTTAACTGAATAATATGCTTGTTGCACCCTCATTCTCAATTAATTCATTCATTATTTTCTTAATTCATTTCATTTTTTTCAAAAAATCATAAATAATTGAAAAATGCATGATTTTAATTGGTTCTTTTTGCATATTGTTCATAATTTTGTTAAGAAAATTATCACATAAAAAATTCCAATTTCATTTTTTTTTATATTTTTAGCATATTTTTCTTTTAAATAGGTTTGAATAATGTGTAGTTTAATGCATGAATTTGTTGATTTTAGTTTGATTAGATGCTTTAATATTTTTGACCCATTCTTTTTAGGTTGATTAGCTTAGACCTTTATCTTGTGTATAAAATTTAATTCATGATTTTAGAACTTAATTTTTAGGTGATTTGTTTAGGTGTGATTAGTGTGATCAAAACTAGGGTTTAGGAGATAACATAGGTGAATTAAATCATTTCCCTTAGGAGTTAGAGATTGAATCTTTGGGGTATGGGGACTATAGGGATTATGCGTAGTTAATAGAACCCCTAGAAAATATTAGGATTCCCCTACTGCTATTAGTATACTGCTTATATTTGATTGACTATGTGGTGTGCCCTCTCTAGGGTTATTTCATTTGTCTGTGTGGGGTATTGGGTTTGCTTGTGGATTGGGAGAGATGAAGACTTGGATGATGAAGGCCATTGGAGATCAAGAGAATGAAGTCCAACTTCCAGAGTTGATGAGGAGAGTCCTTTGCTGGCAGCTGTTGAAGGCTATAGGGTTTAGGAGCTAGGCAGAGCTCTAGAGTAGAAAGCTTGATTCACAAACATGGAAGGCTTTGTCTGCCTCCATTCTTTCTCTATGATTCAAAGTCTCTTTCAAATATCCACCTCCTTCCTTTGGAAGGATCAGTGAATGTATTTGAAAGATAGAACTTTTGAGAGAAAATTGTCTGTATAATGTTAACAGTTAATGAGCCACCCTTGGTAGGCAATTGACTGTCTAACATTCATTTTATCTTGCTGACCGATATTCATCTTGGAGATTGAGACTTGAAGAAAAGCCATTGCAGATTGAAGACTGATGACAGAGACCTTGCTTGAAGGCTGTGGAGATGAAGACTGAGGCTTGTTGGAAGCTTGTAGCTGTTTGATGATGACTTGAAGGCAGATGTTGATGCAGAGCTGCTGTGGCTGTTTATTTTTAGCTGTTTATTTCTTGATGTATTGATTGGTTTTCCTTGACTGTATTGTTTGCTGTTTAACCTGTAGGTTGGAAGTGAATTCTGTTCACTTTTGCCTGTTGTTTTCTAGGTTCGAGGTTGAGTGGGACTCCATTGCCTCGCTTGTATTGCTGCATCCATGCATTTTACTGCTTTACTGTATATATGCTATTGTTTTCTGTTTTCGTTTATCCCTTAGGATCTCTGTTTCTCTCTGCGCAAGAGAGGAGCATGATAGACATTAGGTCTTAACCCATGCATGATAACATTAGGTTAGTTTGATTCCCTTCGCAACTGTAGGTTAGAGTTCTGTCTCTTCTTTCTCAAAACAAACAGAAAAACACAATAAGATTTCAAACACAATAAAAGACACTTCTTTCGTAAAAGAATGTGAACTCATCAAAACGTCATTTTTGTCCGCTTGGACCAGTAATCAGAAAAACCTTTTTCAGAAGGAATGAAAACAATCAAGACAGACTTGTGTCGTACGTGGCCCGAACTACGTTTGCTCTGATCTTTCATGCTGTATGAAAGTACGTAGGCATAGGATGCGATATCCTAGCGAGCAACCTTCCCCTCCTTTCCCGTAGGTAGGCGAACTACGTTGACTCTGATTTCTCGTTCCAGACGGGAATACGTAGGCATAAAGTGCGATACTTTGCCGAGTCATTTTCTTTTCTTTTAACCCTTGACCTATAGTTTAGATAGAATAACAATCCATACCCGAAAACAAGCGTGGATCCCGTCGAGTACAACGGACATGAGGGGTGCTAATACCTTCCCCTTGCGTAACCGACTCCCGAATCCAGGATTTGGTTGCGATGACCATTCCGTTCCTGTCTTTGCGGTAGGTTTACTCTGAGCGTTTCCTTTCCCTCCGTTGGGATAAATAACGCACGGTGGCGACTCTTCTGTTCAGCCGGCGCCAATTTTCGCAAGTAGCGACAGGTAGTAACTAACAGAAAAGAAAACTACAGATGCAAATGATATAAAAATCTGAGGACTGCCAATGCTGAGGCGCCCGCCTGTCTGAATCACTGGCTCTTGCTGGGGAATACCTTCCGAGTCTACGAGCTTAGACAGCTGAGCGGTTAGTATGAACAAACAGAAGTCCTTCTCGAAAGGAAATGCGATCTTGGTCGATCAACTGCTGTACCTTCGCCTGAAATGCTTTACAATCTTCCGTCGAATGCCCTGGAGAGCCACCATGGTAACCACACTGAACATGGGGATTATACCCAGGAGGGTAAGGTTCTGGCACGGGCTTGAGAGCTTTAGGTTCCACCAAAGAACTCTGGATCAAAGATGGTAGCAGCTGGCTATACGGCATAGGCACTGGGTGAGAAGGAGCATTCCTTTGTTCCAAGTTGTTGCGAGGTCGATTCTGATTCTGACACTGATTCTGATAACCTCAACCACGAGTTTGCTGCTTTGCAATGGAAGCGACATAAGATTCCTGATATGGTGCCTATTGCCTAGGCACGGCTGTCTGTTCAGTATAACAAGCCACGGGAGGTACTGATCTCTGATAAGAGGAAGAACCAACAAAATTCACTGATTCGCTTCGAGGATATTCAACCTTTGGCATGACTGCATTGATCACAAATCCTTCTTCATTCTGATAGTCACAAGGATATTCAGTTTCACCAGCTTGATCGTTTGAAGTAATCTGAATCTTCCCAATTGTTATGGCATGCTCAAGGCGCTCTCCTAATGTTACCACGTCAGAGAAACTTAATGGAAGTCCGAGCAATCTTTCGAAGTACGGATCTTGTAGGGAATCTACAAACATGTTTGTCAGCTCTTGGTCTAACAGCGGTGGATGCACTCTAGCAGCAAATTCTCTCCATCTCTGAGCATACTTCCTGATAGGTTCATTGTTCTCTTGAGACAATTCTTGCAACTGCATGCGATGGGGAGCTATGTCTAGGTTATAATCGTACTGCTTCAGAAAAGCTCTGGCTAAATCCATCCATGACTGAATCTGATTTCTCTCTAACTGCATATACCACCTCAAAGATGCCCCAGTCAGACTATCTTGAAAGCAATGGATCATCAATTTGTCATCTCGCACAAACGAAGTCATTCTTCGACAGAACACCATCAAATGTTGCTTCGGACAGCTATCTCCCGTGTACTTCTATAATTTCGGCATTTTGAACTTATAAGGCAACACCAGGTCAGGAACCAAACACATGTCTACAGCATTCAGGTTGACAGCATCTCTGACTTTCAAAACTTCAACTTTCTCTTCCAACGCTCGGAGTTTTCTATCCGTCTCAAGAGCTCTTGGATCTACGGTCCCGGCCATTGGAATATCTCTTCGGGGATTCATCACAGGGAAAGCAACACCTTGATTGTTAACAGGAGGAGGACGTTCATTCCGGGCAACAAACTGCTCATGTCGACCTTGGTTCTCAACAGAAGGTTGTACAACTTGGTCTGCAGTAACGTTGTTTGCTTGCGGGAAGTCTTCTATAGAATTATACGGAGGGTTGGACGTCATAGTGAACCCTGTCAAGGTGTTAGGAGACTGGAAATTGCCTTCAGACATAGCTACCAATAATCTTCAGCTGACTTCAATGCTCGATTCTGCTCAAATCTACTCAACCCCTAGGTCGTCTTCTGACAATCAACAGCTGCTCAATCCAAACTCCGGGTAATCACCTTCAGGAAACAAAGGCTGGATCAGAACTCTGGCTAACTGGAGGATGATATGCAATATGATGCAACACTGATATGCACATGATATGCAAGATGCAGCAAACAACGGGATCACAGCCCCCACACAAATCTGAACACTGCTGCGCTGCTGACGGAGTACGTTCGCTCTGAAGAGAAGACCAAAAATAACGGGTAGGTTGGAAGTCAAGTTTCCTGCAAAAAAAACACCCCCACTCACAGGTATGGACCTATATCTGTCAAGGTACGGCATCCTATGCGGTTGTTAGCGTCACAGACTTTCAAGACTGACGATACGATTCCCAGAAGGAGTGGCATCATCAAGTCTTGAAGAGGCCTCACTTAGCTAACTTCCAAATGATCGGTTCCCAGAGTTGACAATCCAACTAACCCAGCAACCCGAGCCACCCAAAGGGTGGGACAAGAGGCCAACCAGAAGAACCTCGTCTGAGTGTAGATTTCGCGGGACACTAATACAAGCAAAGCCGGTAGGCGCCCACTAATCTCTACTCTAAGTCTAAGGTGCACTCAAGCCCAGGTTCGACTTCTCACTCAATCATAGAACACCCGTCACACCCCAATAGCACAACAGCAACAGATAATATCAATAAATAAACCCCAATAGACAAGCAAACAAGCGCTAGGATTGACTCTCTTAGGGGACATTGGATCCCACATGCGTAAGGAACTATCGCAGTCCTTAGCAGCCAGGGGACGTTGGATCCCCAGCAGACTCATATAGGGAACTATCGCAGTCCCCAGCAGAGTCACCAGCTGCTGGGGATGACCCCAAACAGCCAGGAAAAACCCTAAGGCGAGACTCGAATAGGGAACTATGGCATATT
>CAWUDS030004945.1:0-2500 GCA_963859935.3 Lathyrus sativus | reverse complement strand
GAGTACTTCTCGAAATGCTACGAAACTTTGCAGATCCCTTCCATATGTTATGAGGGACTCCCATGCAAAAAATCGGCTCAAAACTCGGTTCCTAGGCCAAGGTTTCCGCCGCTTCCGTTTTGGAAGGGCCGGCGCGTTTATGCCCGTTTCGGTCGAAAATTCAAATTTAATCGAGGAATCTTCGAAATGCTACGAAACTTTCCAGATCCTTTCTATATGTTATGGGGGAGGTCCGTGAAAAAAATCGGCTCAAAATTCGATTCCTAGGCCAAGGTTTCCGTCGCTTCCGTTTTGGAAGGGCCGGCGCGTTTATGCCCGTTTCGGCCGAAAAATCAAACTAAATCGAGTACTTCTCGAAATGCTACGAAACTTTCCAGATCCCTTCTATATGTTATGAGGGACTCCCATGCAAAAAATCGGCTCAAAACTCGGTTCCTAGGCCAAGGTTTCCGCCGCTTCCGTTTTGGAAGGGTCGGCGCGTTTATGCCCGTTTCGGTCGAAAATTCAAATTTAATCGAGGACTCTTCGAAATGCTACGAAACTTTCCAGATCCTTTCTATATGTTATGAGGGAGGTCCGTGAAAAAAATCGGCTCAAAATTCGATTCCTAGGCCAAGGTTTCCGTCGCTTCCGTTTTGCAAAAAATCGGCGCTTAGAAAAATCATAATTAATTCATACTTCGTCGAAAAATTCCAATTTTTTGTGGGAGGGATGCTTATATTGTGTTTAACAAGCATGTAAAAAATCATGAAAAAATTCGAAGTCTAAGTCATAAAAAAGGGGACTTATGTCTACAGGGAAAAAGGGACCCTTTTGCTGCTGGAGCAGGGTTTGCTGTTCAAACATATATAGGGGGAGGCACTTGGCTGGCCTGGGCAGGCCATGGGCAGGCCAGGCCTGGGCGTGGGCAGGTTTTGTGGGGGCATTCCGTGGGCGCCCCGGGCAGTTCTAACGCGGAAACGATGCATCTCTTGCACAAAATGACACCAAAATTTGAAATTTTCATCGGAGAATCAAATTTTCTTCGATTGAAAATAAAAATTTGGATGAATTTTGTGGTGCCCGGGCAGGCCAAACGGGAGGCCACGGCGAGGCCGCGGTTCGTCGCGAGGGGGAAAACGGATGCAAAAGTGAGGCCTCGGGCACAAAATGCAACCAAAATTTGAAATTTTCATCGGAGAATCAAATTTTCTTCGATTGTAAATAAAAATTTGGATGAATTTTGTGGTGCCCGGGCAGGCCAAACGGGAGGCCCCGACGAGGCCGCGGTACGTCGCGAGGGGGAAAACGGATGCAAAAGTGAGGCCTTCCCGCAAAATTCGGCGGATTTGGAATTTCCAATCGGCGTGGCTAATTTCTTTTGGTCGAGGATCAAATTTTGGGCGGTGCCCGGCCTGGCCGTACGGTCCGGACGTGGTCACCGACCGTCCGCGGCGTGGAATTTTGCCTAAAAATTGGGCAAAACTACCACGCGCGCGACTTAGACTTAGACTTAGACTTAGACTTTGACGATGACGATGACGCGCGCGCGTGCGGTTGTTCCAATTGGCCTAGTGCCTTGGTTTTGTTTTTCATGCTTAGCGCGGCGGAACCGGCGTTGTTGGATGCTTCCACTTGCCTGCATGCCTTGGCATGCGGGGTGTGGTACGTTCTGCGATGCTGGATCTTGCTGACGCGGGGGCGTGTGAGTGGCATTGCGGATGTATGTGTTTGCTGGCTCTGTGCTTTTGCACCGAACGGCGAACACCACAATCCTAGTCGTTTTTCATCGTGTGCATTCATTCGGTGTGTGTTTTTTGTTCCTGTTTGTCTTGCCTATAAAATGGTAAACAAGTGGCCGGGTTATGTTTGAACCATCCCGCACCATTTCTTGGTGTTGAGGTGGCTTTTGAAGTGATGCGTGTGTGCCGTTTTAGATGTCGCGTTCGGCGTCTCTTGCGGTATGCGTGTATTCTTTGATTTCTTGGAGGCGGTACTTGAGATGACCTTTGGTTTATCCCATTATGTCCCTTACTAATGGTTGCTTAAAATTATGCCCTGCTCTTTTGCATGTTTTGCTCCGCTTTGGGCGCGCAAAACTTGCACTATGTGCAGAGTCATTAATGGATGCTACCTGGTTGATCCTGCCAGTAGTCATATGCTTGTCTCAAAGATTAAGCCATGCATGTGTAAGTATGAACTAATTCAGACTGTGAAACTGCGAATGGCTCATTAAATCAGTTATAGTTTGTTTGATGGTATCTACTACTCGGATAACCGTAGTAATTCTAGAGCTAATACGTGCAACAAACCCCGACTTTTGGAAGGGATGCATTTATTAGATAAAAGGTCAACGCAGGCTCTGCCTGTTGCTTTGATGATTCATGATAACTCGTCGGATCGCACGGCCCTTGTGCTGGCGACGCATCATTCAAATTTCTGCCCTATCAACTTTCGATGGTAGGATAGTGGCCTACCATGGTGGTGACGGGTGACGGAGAATTAGGGTTCGATTCCGGAG